>JANHFO010001864.1:80291-90518 GCA_032468095.1 Pareas carinatus | reverse complement strand
CGCTGTGGTGGGTGGGGTTGGGGTTATTATTTTATTATTTTAAATTTTTATTATTTTTTTCTTTCTTTTATATTGTGTTTTTATTTCCTGTAAGCCACCTTGAGTCACCTGGAGCGTGTCAAATTTTCCAAAATGAATAAATAAATAAATAAATATCTTTTAGTCTTTGGCACAAATAGGTTTGGGGTGATAATTATGTAGAACATTCTCAGCATTTTTATTAGAATCATCCTCCAGATCTACTTTACTTCACCCTGGCATGTTTGAGATAATTCGCCTTCCCTAGACGTCCTATTTTTCTTTCCAGTATATATTTTAATAAGACTGAAATAGGACTAAAATCTTGATTTTAAAAAAAGGTCTCAAAGATGCTATAGCACTTGGAAAAAAACAAACAATCATAGGATTTACATATTCAGATTGCCCAGTGTATGAGGTTTGTTCCAAAATGTTAATATTGGGAGCCTAGTTGCCCCTGGTTTAACCAAATTGTATCCCAATAAATAATAAATTACCAGGTCATAAGCTAAACAGAATCAGAAAGAAGAAATAACTCTTGCGGCTCCAACAATGGCATTTTGATGGAGGAAAGAGGAAAGGGAAAGTGAAGAAAGAAGAATATATTGATAAATTATGCTAATACATATCTGTAAACATTTGTCACAAAATGAACAATATTGCGGCCTATTTTGCACCCACCAAAATCCTGTTCTCACCTAAAAGAAGAACAGCTAGTTTATTGACTTGTTTATTCTAACGTAGTTGTCGCACTGTAGCCAGAAATCCCAGGCAACATTCAGGAAAAACAAGTAACATTCATAAATAAACAATATCAACATACAACAATGAATTTTAAAAACGAGTGTGAATCGATGGAGGTTAAAAAAAGAAGTTGCATAGCAGCAGCAGCAGAAGTATGAGGAAATGAAAATTAATCTTAGCACCAAATGGACCACTCTAGGAAGAGTTATACCATTACAGTAAGTAAAAAAAAATAATACTCAAAAGAGCTTCTGACCTGTAGCCACTCACCATAGCACAGCTTGAAAGATGAGTTTAAGGCTTAAATATTATTGTACGTAAAATATGCCTCTTCAAGTATCATTGTTCTAAGCTGTAAAGAGCTTTAGAAGTTCAGGCTAGCACTTTGAAATGAACTGCAAGCAAGGCAAAAAGCTACAACTGTCAGGTGTGAAGAATCAGGACCATATGTTAAGTTGCAGTCAAGATTTGTTGCTCAAGGCTATACACAAGAATCTAATCAATTAATGTTCAACACTAAATTGGCGTTAGATAAGAGTCAACAGAAATCAAGAGAATTTGGCCTTAGACCATTTGTGGCAATGTATGGACGCTAGGCTGATGACTCACTTAACTCCCTCCATGGCTCTGCCTGCTCTTCTCCCACAGCACTGGCATTACATAATCACAACACCCATTTCAGAACATCAGTACTGCAGCATAATTTGGGTTTTCTGTTTTTTATGGATCATCCTGGTAATCTAAATTGTAGATTACCTAGATATGGATCACTGATAGCAAACTGTCTCTCTGTGTAGGATTGCAACTCTTAGATAAACCTGGGCTAATAAAACACACTGCATTTCACAGAGAGCAGAGATAAAGATGTATCAATTAACAATCCAGTATTATGACTTTGCTCAATTACAGGAAGTGCAATTTTATTCAGACACATGGGGTGCCATTCATTTGTACCTCCACCTCTTCCTGAGAGCCTGGCTCCAACAGGGAATACTAGTCTTGGGCTTACAGCTATATTCTTCTTCATCCCACTAACTTTTTTGGAAAGGAATCTGGAGCCATCCCCTTTCCTAAGAAACCAATTGTAATAAACCACAAATGGAGAGTAAATAGTTGAAGGGTACAACTTTGTCAAGACTCCTTGCGCTCTTGGAGTTGGCAAAAATCTGACTAGTGATTTTAAACCGCTGAGTCCAGATGACTATGTTTTTTTTTCCTATTTTGAAATAACTTTAAAACAATGTATTAACCAAAGTGGGTGAGGAAGTGATTCTAAGGAAATGGAATCAGATCAGGATGACAAGGGACACTCAGATCCCACCTCTTCACTAAATCTCAAGCAGGTCCACATGTCTTATATGTCATTCCCATGATTCATGGGATGTTCACACAAGATTATTAAAAAAAAATTCAAGTACTGGATCATTTTCTTCTCAGTAACAAGGAGGCTGAAGCTCAGGGCCATCATGGCATGGAACGGATGCCAAGGAAAGCATTCTCTGTTCTCCTGCCGTGTACAAGGATCCTTAGTCACCACAGAGGTGATACCCAGAACAGAAAACAGCAGGGGAAAAACTTCTTGGGGTTATGAAACTTAAAAGTATTTTAAATTATCAGAGAAAGAACTAATTAAGGATGCAAAGAAGCATGTTTTCCTGGTTTTGAATAAAGCTGTAATTTTAATTGGAGGAGGACAAAGGTTACATGAAATAACCTGAGAGAGGAAGTTACGGATTGATCAGAATTATCTGTTATAATTCAATGTTCTTTTAATGAAAGTCCCTTGTTCCCAGCCATTTTCCCCTTCCCCTTTGCTTTTAGCAGGTTCATGGATAAATCCTTCTTTTCAGAGGCTCAAAGCCGATAGGTTCTCTGGAGCACAGCCAGTGAGATGTTAAAGATTGGCATAAGGAGCTACTGTCATTTTAGGAAGACAATGGGATTCGAGCCCAAGGAGGTGAGAGTTCTCCATGCAGAATTTAGCCACTTAATCCAGTCTTGTGGCCTGGCATGGTATCAATAAAAGAAAAGGAACCAAATTACCCAGCTTCGAGTTGTTTTTGGCAGATTTAACTACTGTCAGCAGGCCAGAAGTTAATTCCCTCATATTCCTTGTTTGCTACCAACTCTGGCAGCCTTACTGAGCCAGGTTTCCTGTGTAAATCTGTCAGCTGCAATGAAGCCCAGCATGAAGCGGGGAGAAAGGGCATGCAAAGAGTGTGGTCTTTTCTCAAACTGAGAATCCATAAGACTTGAGTCTGGCACTGGAGTTGTCTCCTTTTCCCCCTCTCTTTAACCCAATGGGTGATTTTGATATGATATGAAAAGAGATTTATGTCTACTCCTAGTGTCTTCTCTTTTCCCCAATCCAGGGCCGCTTCTCACCAATTGCAGAAGGCTCCTCGGAAAGTTGTGAGATTCAGCAGGGTGTGTGCGATCCGATCCATTCTGGAAAATGACAGAAACATTCAGCTGTTCAGTGAGAAAGAACACTGTTGTAAGGTCTAAGATGTTAATAAGGCAGCTGTTTGAAACTGCGTTGGAAGATGGAAATGTGGCATTGATTTGCTAAACTACAGATTGACCAGAACACCTAAGAGCAAGATCAACCAGAAATCTTGGATGGCTAATCTGGACATATGGAAAACATGACCACAGTAGCATTATTTGCATATTAGACATGCTTACATTTTAAAGGCAGAAAAAGCAACAGCGGCCCTGTGGAAAGCACACTGTTAAAAGATTTCCATTTTGACGGTACTTCCATTCCTCAAAAGCAGTTCAAAGACAAACTGTGATTGCAAAGATATTGAGAAGAAAGTTTTAAAAAATCACAATGCCCCGACTTGAACTGCATTATATCCCAAAAGGACAAAAAGTCCCTCTGCTGAGTTCCATGCCAAAGAGAAAGAAACTGTTTGGAGCTCAATCATAGCCATCCTTACTTCATGCTGGTTGTATGGGGAAAGTATCCTAGCAGTACCTATGAAGGAAAATTGGAAGGGTATCAAGTCACCTTTCCAATAAAGAGATCTGAAATTCAAAAGCTGCGAGGCATTATAAGTTCCTATAATGAAGAAATGGACCAGTTAACAAATCTGTTTCAACTTCTTCCCTCCGGATGCCACTACAGGACATTACAAACCAAAACAACTAGACACAAGCATAGTTTCTTCCCCCATGTCATCAATTTGCTAAATAACTAACTTACTCAACACTGTTAAATTATCTAGTGGGAATATATCATTATTGCCTTCTCATCTTTCTTATTACCTATTCTCTTAATTGTATGAACAATTAACGTGTTGCTTAAATTTTACAATGTAAAATAGTTGTTCAATTAGTACCTCTGTTTTGATTTGTAGAATGATTATTAGTATCCTACAACAGTTCGAAACCTATCACAAAAATGTACTGCTTCACAAAAATGCATCGCATGACATGAGAAAGATGTTTTGTGGCATGATCATTGTATTTTATAATATGATGACATGATGAATGCATGATTGTGTTTGTATTCATGATTAAGATCACACTTTGTCAATTGCAGCTTATATATACATGACAATTATGAATGATTATGTATGTATCTTATGATTGTAATCACAGTTTCTTTATTGTATGTAGGTAGGTATAGAGCATGTACACCAGACACAAATTCCTTGTGTGTCCAGACACACTTGGCCAATAAATTCTGATTCTATATCAGTAAAAGACAACTGATATCCTGGAATCACAAAGAGCCCAAACTAGTTTTGAACTGGTACAGAATAAGTTTTTTATGTTTTGGATTAGATCTCCAAAAGAACATGTGAGAGTGTAAATATGATATCTGTCTGCAAAAACCGTAAAATCTGTGATCCCAGTAAAATAACAGCTGCTTTAAGGTGTCACGGATATGGACTATGTTCACATTCCTATGTGCTCCAAAGCACCTCTTACAGATCTAATCTGAAGTGTTGCACAATCAGATTTCTCATGTGGAATGGGACCCAAGCTATTTTAAAGAGTGAATCTACGGGTTCCTCCCACCCTTTCCCCATTTTCTTTCAAAATAAACTTTACAAATGATCTAGCCTAAACAGAGGAATTCAAACATCCATTAATTTTAGGCAGGAGGGATTTAAATAAGTGCTTTGTAGAACTACAAAAGAAACAATGGTAGAGACATGAAAAATGAAAAATGAGAAAACTTCTGAATGGTTGATTGGTAAATAGAAGGGGACGCTGGTGGATCTTCCCGTCAAAGACTATATTTGCTTTCCTCTTCATGTCAAAGAAGCTTATTTCCCATCTCAAAATCAGACAGAAGCAACAGAAAGAATGTCAAGAAGCTATCGGCAACCAATGGGAAGTCAAAATATTGTTGTGTTACCTATTAAACCCTCTCGGGAAGGTTCTTCTCCATATTCTATCAGTGGTATTAGAAGACATATTTCCTTCGCAATGTTTAGTTTCAAAGGTGTCCACCAGATTGAAGGCTTTTGGAAAAAAAATAGCATCATATCCTTGTGAATCAAACTCCAGCTCTTTTGTACATTTGTGCAACATCAGAAGCATGCTCAGAAAGGGTGGAAGGTGACTGACGTTGTGGAGTGGGAAGGGCAATCTGATAAATTATTGGTATCAATGCCAAAAAATAATATTATTGATACTATTAAAGAAATACTGGTTCCAGTGTACATCAGTACACAGTGTATGTCTCTTAATTTGTGGGATGCAAGCAATCTTGTTTTGACTTGCAATGTAGTCTCTAGATTAAGTCCTAGCTTGGTTGAACTTGTAATACACACTAGCTAAAATGTTTCCGAACTAACTGGTACTATCTTTAATACCAGCAGAAGACACTACATATGATTGATCTAACCTTTTTATTAAAAATCTTTAAAGGAAAGCCTTGATTGAACAGCATCAGTCATAATAATTCATTTACCATCTCCTACATCCAGACTGTCTTCTCCTCTCTGGTCATATGAACCATCCAGGAAAGGCACAGATCTAACCCACTGGTCTGTCTACTTCCTCAGATTTCCAATGTTCAGGGATCGCAGATGACCTCATAAGATGTAACCTCAAAGTACTCAAGGGTGTGAGTGAGTGGTCATCTATGTTTTTTCTTTCTTTTCCACCAATACAGCTCCAGACATCTCGTCGGGCACTTTATCTTGTGGAGACCTTACTGAAGGAGAACCCTTGTGGAGTGACTTCTTGGGAGCTGTGGTGGCGCAGTGGTTAGAATGCAGTATTGCAGGCTAATTCTGCCAACTGTCAGCAGTTCGATCCTGACCAGCTCAAGGTTGACTCAGCCTTCCATCCTTCCAAGGTTGGTAAAATGAGGATCCAGATTGTTGGGGGCAATATGCTGACTCTGTAAACTGCTTAGAGAGGGCTGTTAAGCACCGTGAAGCGGTATATAAGTCTAAGTGCTATTACAATTGCTATTCTGTCAAGCAACTCTATCAGCTCTGTATTGACTGGGCATTGATAGAGACCTCTTTCAGACAGCTGAGAAATTCTTCCTAAACTCTTTGAGATGGATCATCTTGATAGGAACATCCCCTTTATGAATTTTTGCAGTAGAAATCTACAGCCCTAGGCAAGAGTTCTCATCAATCAAAATACAGACTACTACAAAGTTCTGTAGAGTGTCAGTGTTGTAATACATAAGATGTGGAGAAAAACCCCTAATATCAGATCACCAAAAGAGGTTATCTCTGAAAGCTCTGGAAGGATTATAAAATCAATAATATGATCAGAAGTCAAATAATTGTTTAGTTAGTATTTTTCATATCACTAAAGATGCACCTTAAAAGGGACAGATTAATATGCCATACTCAAAGCAAAGATGAAGGCGCTGTGACTCATGAAAACTACTTCTTATAATCTATTTTGTCATATTTCTTGTACTACATTTAAGAACATAACTATTGATTATGGCTACTACTGTTCATCTGTCCAAAAGCAAAAGAATAACTTAATCCATGTTGCTGAACTTCAATTTCTAGCAGCTGAAGATAGAACCAATGCTAAGGGATGCTGAAAGTTCAATTTTACCACAGATTTACCATTCTTCCCCAAATCAATTAAGCTAAGAATCTAGGATTTAGGGAAATTGGTAATTTCTCTCAAAGCTTTAAATATATCCATGGTTCCACTGAATGAGTTATTCATTAAATGTTTTCTTATTGTTCAACTGAAAGCTCATTTCAACCAACTGTTATTTTTTACTAATTGGAACTAATTTGTGTTATCCATAGTGTAACTAAATGTAACTAAGATCTGCATGTGTCGAAACCAAGCTTTCTTGGGACTAAAATATCTTTTTATTTCAATAAACAATGTAGATTATGTTGATTGTTTCACACAAGATACACCAAATAACAGCTTGAAACTAAGAGAAATGTGATATAAAATGTGATATAAAAACCAGGACTTCCAATCAAATTCTCTAACAGGATTAAGTTTATGCTGGATCTAGGACTTTTACAATAAGTATAGACAATTGGAACACATTAATCTAATTTATTCTTGTCCTGGTGGAGAATGACTTTAAATAAAAAGAAAAGAAGTGCATAAAAGCAATTCCATTTATTTAACATTTAGTGCTTCTTAATATTATAAGACCCATGTGGCAGATTTTTAAGAACTCTATCCTTGGCAAAAGCATCAGCTGTCTTTAAAGATCATTTACTGATTGCTTGATTGAACTGCTAATGGCAAACTGACATTGTCTATTCATATGCTGGCACACTGTAGCCTCTCCTACTGCTGTTTGTGATGCCAAATGTTGTTATGGTAAGGAGAGGCTATAGAAAGATGCGCTATTTCGGAATATAACTCTTATTGTTAATTCAAGACGGTCCAACTGATGCAGTCTCTTCATTGCCAGCACAATGTCTGCCAAGTGCTGGAGGAAACTTACTAAATCAGAATTGGTTTTTTTCTAGAGATAGGGGCAGCTAAGAGAGGATATATCATCTATTTAAATGCAAAAACTTCAATGTTAAATGATGCTTCTGTATTTAAGCAGGTATTAACTTCCTACCCTTCTCTTGAAAATGCAAGTTTCAGAGAAGTTTACAACAGTCATAAAAATTACACTTATACCAACAGTACATAAAGAATTGAGTTTAAAAGTACTGAATTGGCCATACACACAATCATATTTTGTTTATCTTACAAAACACAAAAAATGACGAGATGGGGAAGGTGGAACAGTCTGCTTTATAGGGCAAAATATTCCATAACTTTGGTGTCGTATAGGGAATAGTCTGTCAATTGTATTTTTGTGATATATCCTATAGGGCACAAATACTGTTCTACTTGTTACTCCCACCAGGATAAGGTATGCTATGGATCCATGGTGATGCAGTGGTTAGAATGCAGTGTTGCAGCTAATTCTGCCAACTGCCAGCAGTTCGATCCTGACTGGCTCAAGATTGACTCAGCCTTCTGAAGTCAGTAAAATGAGGACCCAGATTGTTGTGCGCAATAGGCTGACTCTGTAAACTGCTTAGAGAGCATTGTAAAGTTGAATATGTCTAAGTGTTATTGTTACTGCTATTGCTAAAGGTAACCTGTAAAGGTTCATAAAAACCCATTGTAACCATGAATTGCTGTGGAACAGAGATCTGATAAGCTACTTTGGCATGCAAAGTGAATTTTCACTTTTGACTTCTTTTCCTTTATCGGAAAACTCTTATTCTCTACTGCAAACTGTTTCTGAATCTGAGTTTTAAAAATAGTTTCTTTTATGGTGCATAGAGTTGCTATGTTTGAAAAACATACATCACAATTTCCTTTGGGCACCATAGCTAATTACTTAGTTTTCACATAAGACCAAGAAAACATTCATTGGGTAGAACTGACAATATAATGGACATAGATTTTTATAATAATAATAATAATAATGCTCCCTGACATGTATAAATGTATAAGAGGCAGCTCAGTAATAATTTTAAATTATAACTCCAAAGCACTAGAAAATCCATTCAGAATATTAACTAGATGGTTTCTCTGAATCTGGAGGTGCCCATTCATGGAATGGAATGAATAAATCTTTCTGTACACATCACTACTACTTTATCAGTATGCATTCGTCTTATTTATAGCAGAGTGAAAATTTGCATGATGGCTAATGTAATTACTGTATAATTGCATGTCTGATGACGTTGATGTGCCATCAAGTTGTTTTCGATTCCTAGCGACCAAATAAATAGCTTTTATGCATTAAGATCTTTCCCTAACCTGTTTTATCAGATCTCCCAATGTTCACCAATCATCAATGGATGTAACTGAATTTGCTGCTGGTCATCTTCTTCTCTTTCTTTCCACCTTTATCAGTATTAGACCCTTCTCCAAAGAGCTAGATATTTGCATAAAGCTACGCCGCCTATGGTCTGACCTAAGCTTAGTACATAAAATTGTCTGTTACAATGTTCTACCTATGAACGAATACAGTTTCAACCACAATAATACATGAGCTAGCAACAGATGCAAACTCGAAGTGGACCGCTCCAGACTTGATTGCAGAAAGTATGACTTCAGTAACTGAGTGGTCAATGCCTGGAACTCATTATCTGATGTTTTTACATCCTCAAACCCACAAAAGTTTAACTTTAAACTGTCTACAGTGGACCTCATGCCATTTCTAAGAGGTCTGTAAAGGGGACGTGTATAAGTGAACTAGCGTGCCTACCGTCCTTGTCCTACTGTCCCCATTTATTTATACTCATTTATATATTGATATAGTATGTTCTTACCTATACTTGTTTTTTCCCCTCATATATACCTGTCTAAATAAATAAATAAATAAATAAATAAATACATACATACATACATACATACATACATACATACATACATGCATGCATACATGCATACATACATACATAATCCAAAGTTGGAGCATTTCTACTTGGTCATTTGAGCCTTGAGTAAGGAATCCTGGGTTGATTTATTCGATGATCCATCAGTTTGTTTTCTTGGCTGTCCACAGTATTCTCAACAGTCTTCTACAAAGTCAAGGTTCAAAGATATCAATCATTTTCCTGCCTTGCTTCTTTGATTCTTCACTTCTATATTGACTTGTTCCAACAACAGATTTGATCATGGACTCTTGCCACCTTCTTTCACCTACTACATTTTTTTTCTTTGTGCCAATATTTCAGGACTATTTGATCACCAGCTGTTCTCCCTCTAATCAATATTGACTTAATGCAATTTTCTTGGCAACTGTAAGGAATTCTTCCAGAATTTTTTGCTGAGTTCCTAGTCTAGCCTACACTCCTTGTGTTCTCTTTTGTTCTCCCTATTCCAGCCCTCAGTCCCAGTTCTGCATAACTCCCAGCCCAGGCAAGGTTCTGCAACTGCAGAGATTATCTAGAACAGAGGTCTCCAACTTTGGTCCCTTTAAGGCTGGTGGATTTCAACTTACAGAATTCCTCAGCCAGTTATGCTGGCTGA
>JANHFO010001864.1:68895-80191 GCA_032468095.1 Pareas carinatus | reverse complement strand
AATTCCTCAGCCATTTATGCTGGCTGAGGAATTCTGGGAGTTGAAGTCCACAAGTCTTAAAGGGATCAAGGTTGGAGACCTCTGATCTAGAACATGGCATTGGACAATTCTCTCCTCATGTGTTGAAGTAGATGTGCACTTCCTTCTAAAATGGGCAAAGGAGGGCGATGGGAGAACTTTTCCAATTACCCTGTGCATATTGCTGTACAGATGAGAGAAGGGATCGCTCAGCCATAAACAAGGAAAGATTTGTTCTACAACTGTGAACCTGCTCTTAGAGCATGCAGACAAATTATCAACAGCTGGTGGCTTTGCCGCTGGGTTTACTGCTCTGGGATATCATGGGGCATGGTTTGAGTGGGCCGGGCTTACTCAGCTATCCTCATTTGGATTTCTATGCAATGAAATATTGATTTATGCATTTAATTATGTTTTAATTGGTCTGCTGGTTTATTTATTTATGTTTTATGTAGCTGTTGCCTGCCTCAATCACTCTAGAGTAGAAGTTTAGGATAATAGATGGTCTCTTACTGAAGGGGCATGTGAGGCAGGGAAAGAGATGGGATTTTTGTGTTAGTCAAAATCATAGTTCTGTATTATATATAGTAAAACCTGTTATCTTCTTCTGGTGTCCTCCCCCTGTGTGATGAGATCAGAAAGACCCGTCAGGTTCTAGTTTTAACTAAGCATAGATGGTGCTTTTATCCAAATGAGAAGCTTTGCTTAACATTAACAGCATTCTTTAATTGTGGTCATTAATGAGGATTCTGTGAGAATTAAAAATGGTTGCCACCATCTTTCAGGGATAAAGAAATAAAAACAATGATTTTGGAAAAATGATTTTTTTAAAAAGTTGGGCATGTCTTGATACTAAAATATACCCCCCAAAAAAACAGTAAAAAGGAAAGTTGTTTATAAAGCCTGTCCAAAACAAAATCTTGCTAAAATCATAAAATTCTCTTTTCGTTTGCAGTGATTCTTCTAAATAGATGTTCATTTCAGAACAACAAATTTCCTACTATTAACAAATGACTTTGCAGTATTCTAAGTAAATTGAGTCAAACTCATGTTCCTCGTTGCAATTCCTTAAGTGATATTGTCCTCTCTTTCTTAGCCCAACTTTTTTTACAGGATTTTTTCCTTGGGACAAAATGGTGAGTGTTTTCCATGTATGGTACTTTAAGCTTTCAAGTCTCAGCAGCAGGAAGTATATAAATGTATGTTTGGGGTGGGGATATCTATCTTTTTATCTGGAGAAGGTTCTAATTCTGGGAAAGCTAGAAGAAAAAAAAAGAAGGGGATGATAACAACTAGTTACAATGAGTGCATTTGAAGGATCAGATTAGGGACAGCCTGCCAGAGAGAAAACTACCTAGACCATCACTAAGTGTCAAAGCTGTTGGATCGTGGGTCAGTGAGGAACGAGGCAGAGACAAACTCGAGTGAGTGCCTTTATTAATCACGGTGATCAGGTACAAGAATGACGCCTGACCAGTGGGCGTCCCCCTATATACTCGCGCTAGAGTGGCAGCCTGTCAATCAGGGCGCTGGGTATTCCCGCGCTTAGCAATGCTCTCCCCAGGGACACAACACCCCTCCCTACCCAGATAGCTCTCTGCCTCATCTGCATACGTAGTCACGCAGATGAAGCGGCCGCTTATAAGTGCGCCTGGACCTGTGCAGTTCAGTTGCTGGATCGTTGGCAGAGGGTGAGGTCGTGCCTGTGGGAGGCTCCGGAGCTCCATCGGGATGCTTCTGGAAGCCTCCGGGTGGAGCCTCGGCCCCGCCCTCGTCGACAGGTGGATCGTTTGTTCCGGATGGGGGGCCTTCCACTTCTCCCGGTAAGGATTGTGTGTATTCCCCGCCTCCGGTCCCTGCGGTAGAGGAGTTTGGGTTGATGTTAGTGTTAGGTTCCCCAGGGTGGGAAAACTTAGTGAGAGTTTGATTGTTGTTGGTTTCTCCGGGAGCCTGCCTCTTAATTGGTCGATGTGCCGCCTCCATGTTCGGCCATCGTATAGTGTGACTACATAGGACTTGGGTCCTGTGAGTTTTGTTATTTCCCTTTCCACCCACGGAGGGCCTGGATTTAAGTTTTTAGCAAATAATGGGTCCCCGGTTTTAAAGTTTCGAGTGGGAATCGGTTGTTTCCTGTTTCTTTCGGGTGCGTAGGTGGAGTTTAATCTATCCAGGATGGAGCGTAGTTTCCATCCCATTAGTAGTTCAGCGGGCATAATATGTGGCCAGGTTAGAAATTCGGCCACTTTCTAATGCCAGCTCCCTGGTCCTAGTCTCTTGAGGGCCTCCTTGGTCAAGCGGATCATCCGTTCCGCCTGGCTCTTTGCACTGGGAGTCCCGGGCGTCGTAAGGGCGTGACGTATTCCCAAGTTTGTGAAGAACCCCTTGAATTCAGTGCCAGTGAATTGTGGGTCGTTATCTGATACTAGGGTGTGGGGGAGGCCGTGGGTGGCGAACAGGGCTCGGAGGGCTTGGGTGATTGCTTGGGTCATTGTGGAGCGCATCGTGATTATCTCTAGCCAGTTGAAGCATGCGTCCACGATGACCATAAATGATTTTTCTGAGAAGGGCCCGGCAAGGTCTATGTGTACCCTTGCCCATGGTCCCCTGGATCTTTCCCATTCCCTGGTTGGAGTTCACTGAGGCACTGGGCAGAACTGTTAACATTGTTGGCACCTGCCTACCCATTCCAGTATGTCCTCATCCATGCCCGGCCACCAGACATAGCTTCTGGCTAGTCCTTTCATTCAGACTATTCCCGGGTGCCCTTTGTGCATTGTAGTAAGTACCACTTCCCTGAGTGTGGTGGGGATGACAACTCTCTCTCTCAGAGTAGGCAGCCTGCTTGGGCTGCCAACTCTTCCCTATGTGTAATGAATGGTTGAGTGTCTCGTTCTTCTCTAGTGTCACTGGGCCACCTCTTCTGCACCCAAGAAAGGACTTTCCTGAGTGTCATGTCCCTCGCTGTTTCCCTGGCCACCTCTGTGGAGGTGACCAGGTCTGTGGCAAGGTTGCAGTTGATTAGGAGGACTGCTTCCTCGTCCGGCTCAGGGTCTTTGGTGTTGGGCAGGGGGCAGCAGCTCAGTGCTGCTGCATGGCCTAAGGTGGTTCCTGGCCTGTGTGTCAGCGTGTAGCTGTACTCTGCCAGGAAGATTGTCCACCTTGTCATGTGTGGGGAAAGGGCTGGTCCCCTGCGAGTAATCCGAGTAGGGGTTTGTGATCTGTTACTAGCTCAAAGTGCCTGTCAAATAGGTACTCATGGAAGCGTTTAATGTCGGTTATTAGGGCAAGGGCTTCCCTATCCAGCTGGCTGTAGTTTCGTTCGGCCTTTGATAGTGACCGGGAGTGGAAAGCTATGGGTGCTTCTTTTCCGCTGGGTAATTTATGGCTCAGTACTGCCCCCCCGAAAGGGGAGGCATCGCAGACTAGCACTACTGGTAGGGTTGTGTTGAATCTCATGAGGAATTTTTCCTCAGAGAGAAGTTTTTTGCTTCCCTGCAATGCCCGATCCTCTGTCGGGCCCCAGCTCCACGGTGCATTTTTTGCTAATAGCTTGTGGAGTGGGTCGGCCACCATTGCCTTGCCCTTTAGGAAGGCGTTGTAGAAATTGAGGAGTCCAAGGAAGGCTTGGAGTTCCTGCCTATTCTTGGGTTTGGGGGCCTCTTGTATTGCTCTGACTTTATCTGCGGTGGGGTGGATGCCTCGGCCATCTATTTTAATGCCGAGGAAATCCACTTCGCTGACTCCCATTTTACACTTTTCCTTTTTTAAGCATAACCTGGCTGCTCTGAATGCGGTCAGGACTGCCCTCAATCTCTGGATTAGTTGGTTATCATGCTCCGCTGTGACGAGTATATTGTCAAAGTAGGGCACGACTCTGGGGATCTTTAAGAGCAATCTCTCCATGATGCTTTAAAATATCCCCGGTGCCACACTGACCCCGAACTATAACCAGTTGCATTTAAATGCTCCCCGGTGAATGACGATTGTCTGGGCTTCCGCGGTGGGTTTGTCCACCAGGAGTTGCTGGTATGCTTGGGCCAGGTCGAGTTTAGCGAAAACTCTGCCCGGCCCCAGGGAGTGTAGCAGATGCTGGATTACTGGGACAGGATAGATGCTCTGCTGCAACACCTTGTTGAGTATGCACTTATAATCCGCGCAAATGCGGATTGAGCCGTTGCTCTTAAGGGGGGTTACTATGGGTGTTTCCCATCATGCATGGTCGATGGGCTCGAGGATTTCCTGGGCAATGAGCTTGTCCAGCTCTGCGTCCACTCGGATTTTGAGTGCGAACGGTACCCATCTCGGTTTTAACCTGATAGGGCTTATGGTAGGGTCTAGGTTGAATGAGATAGGGGTCCCCTTATACTTGCCTAGCTTGTTGTTGAAAACGTCCTGGAATTCCCGGATGAGTCTGTTGATCCCGTCCTCCCAGATCCCATGGACTCCTGTCAGCCCGATGCCCAGCTTCCCAAACCAGTTCAACCCCAACAAGGTAGGCAGGTTGTCCTGAGTGACTGTTAAGTCCAGTGAGCCCTGGAAGTCCTTGTAGGTCACCAGAACCGTTGTCTTGCTGAGTATGGGGATGTGGTTCCCCTGGAAGTCCCTGAGCGATGTGGATGATGGTTTCAGGTCCTTTCTGTGCAGTCTGGGGTTCGTTGTGCATAGGTCTCTCCATCAAGGTGACTGCCAATCCCGTGTCCACCTCCATCCGGTAGGGGGTTTGCCAGAGGGTCACGGTGATTTTATACTTACTGTGGTGTCATTGCTGTTCCAGGCAACTCTGGTCTGGTGGGTTTTCTTTTCTCGGCATCGGTTGTCGTGGTGGTCCTTTCGGTCCCGGGAGGGTTTCCTGCTCCTGGTGTCCGAGTCGCTGGAGTGTTTACAGTGTCGGCGGTGGGGTGAGGAGTCTTTTGAGCAGCAGACCTTCCCAATATGGTCCTTTTCCCCACACTTGTGGCAACCTTGGTCACAGAAGCAGCAAGCTGCCCTGGTGTGGTCGCCTCCACAGCCAGGACATCTGTGGCCAGGTATCTCTGGTCGCCTGTGAGTACGGTGGATCTCCTTGCTGCTGGTGCTTGAGTAGCTGGAGTAGCTGGAGTAACTGAAGTCCCTTTTACTGCTATGGTGGACTCGGTCCTTTGGGGCCGGTTCTGTTTCCAGTATTCTTGCCTGGACGGAAGGCGCCATGTTTTGGAACTCCGCGAGGAGGGCCTCTTCAATGACGTCGTTCAATGTGATCTGGTTGTCCCCATGAGTTTCTTTTGTAGTTTTTTGTCCCTGAGGCCCCATACAAATTGATCTAGAAGAATCTCAACTAGGCCCTCGGTGTAGTCGCAGAGTGCTCCCAGGTAGCGTATGGCTGTGGGATATGTTGTTCGTAATCCCCATGCTGTTGCATGCGATTCCTCAGCGTAAATCATTGCACGAGTTTGGCTGGGGTCAGGGCGAAACGTTTCCGCAGCACAGCTTCGAGGTCTTTCCATGGCATGGAAAAGACCGAGTTTGGCACTGTAATCATTCTGGTGGTGTCGAAAATGACTTTGCCGGCCAGATTCAGGAATGTGATTCTCATCCTTATGTCCAATGCTTCACTTAGGTTGTTTTAGTGTACAAAACACTCATAGTGTGCCATGAATCCGTCCCATGTGTCATTGACTTGGTCGAATGGGATCAGGGATTGCATGTGGGCGGCCATTGTAGTGTCTTTGAATTTCGTGCTGTTCGGCTGATCGGTGTTGCTTTGCTCTGGCCTGTTCGGTGTGAGCTGCTTCGGGCTGATCGCATCTGTTTAGCGATCAGCGTGAGCTGCTTCGGTTGATCGCGTCTGGCTCAGTGATGGCGTCTGGCTCTGAGATGGCGTCTGATAGCTCGTGTCTGTTTGCCTGTGATTCCGTAGGCCCACCTCATCGCCAGTGTTGAATCGTGGGTCGGTGAGGAACTAGGCAGAGACAAACTCGGGTGAGTGCCTTTATTAGTCACAGTGGGCAGGTACAAGGATGCCGTCCGACCGGTGGGCTATCCCCTATATACTCACTCCAATCAGGGCGCTGGGCATTCCCCCGCTTGGCAATGCCCTTCCCCGGGACACAACAAATGACAACTTGACTGCATAAAATCAATTTGTATTTGCATCTACATCATAATAAATAAATAGAGATTGTGAGTATCAAGAATCATCAAACTCTTCTACAATAACTTGTAAATACAGCTTTAACTTATTCCATTATTGCAGCTATCTTTTTCAGATTTGTAGTGTGTTGTATTAAACCAGTTCAGGTCATTCTGCCTCTGATTTTAAAACAAAGTTGTTTAGGGGACTGGAGGCTAAAACATATGAAGAACAGTTGCTGGTATTGGGTATGTCTAGTTTAATGAAAAGAAGAACTATGGGTGACATTGCAGCAGTTTTCCAATATCTCAGGGGATACCACAAACAAGATGGGGGTCAAGCTATTCTCCAAAGCACCTGAAGGCAAGACAAAAAGCAATGGATGGAAACTAATCAAGGAAAGAAACAGCTGAGAACTAAGGAGAAATTTCCATCACAGTGAGAACAATTAATCAGTGGAATGGCTTGCCTCCAGAAGTTGTGAATGCTGAAACACTGGTTCTCAAGAAGAGACTAGATAGCCATCTGTCTGAAATGATATAGGGTTTCCTGCCTGAACAGGGGGTTGGACTAGAAGATCTCCAAGGTCCCTTCCAGCTCTGTTATTCTGTTATTCTGAATGACCTCAATTGGTTTCATACAACAAACCACAAATCTGGGGGGCGGGGCAGAGAGAGCTACCTAGAATGAAAGCTGCATAATAGTATAAAATGACTGTTTATTCAGTTATAAGATGCAATGCAATGGCAGGAAAAAAACAATTTATGATTTTAGGACTGCAGCAGCCTGAGAGCATCCAAAGAGTATGCTATTGTAACTGGACAGCAAATCTGCTGATTCTTTGTAACCTACATTTCAAACGTTTTTCTCAATAAAAAGAGCAAAAAAGGAGCAGTGAGTGAGGGGTCCTTGGTGTTCTCTGAGCTTGTTCTCTGAACTTGGTTGTTTTCTTGCAGATATTTCATTACCCAAACTGGTATCATCATCAGTGCTAGGAGGATGGGGGGGGCGGTAGTTGAATATTTCCAAACTGGCCTTCCAGTGACATCATCGTATGAACAGAAATACCATTTTCACCTTAGAATCAGAGAGAGGAGGGGAGATTAAAAGTGAAGTACAAACCACAGGTAGCAAAAGTTGCTCATTTTGATACTGTGTCCCCCATTGCAGTAGATGCGACCTCACCATAAATGTAGATATTTGAAAAGTGCAAATACATTTTTAAAAATGGTAGAACGGCAGTCAGAAATAGAACTAGACAAATTTCAGATAGGGGAAGACAAGTGCTAAGGAGGGAGACTGAAGAAGCTGGATAGTTATTTTCAAATACCTGAAAGGATCCAAGGTTTGTTCTGTATTATTCCGGGAAGAAGGAGAACGAATAATGGATTCAAATTACAGGAAGACCAAGTCCAATCCAATGTTAGGAAAAATTTCCTATTAGTAAGAAATGTATAGTTAAGGAAAAGAATCAATTACCAGACAGCTGGTAAGCTCCACTTTTTTGGATGCATTTAAGTAGTCAAGAAAGTCATCTGTATGGGATACTTTATTCTGGATTCCTGCACTAAAGAGGGGATGAATTCAGTTGTTCAAGTGTCTCCTTTCAATTATGTGATTCTAACTACTGGGGAAATAAAACATCTAGTCTTTCTTGCCATGAGTTGAGATCTATAATTTCCCCTTCAATTTCATTCACAATTTTTTTTATATATAATATCTTCTGAGATTTTTTTTTCTTATTAGTCTCAATAATTCTGCTTTTTTTCACTACCATGGCCGCTCACCCAACTTCCTTTTTTTCTTCTTCAATGATTTTTAAAACATACCGATAAACATTGGAAACCTTTAATGTTTTTTTCGTAGCACTGTGCAAGCTTCAAGTTGAATGGGGAAAAAATCATAATTCCTCTTTAAAGCTTATATTTCCCTTGAAATTTTTACTACTAATGCCTGTGCTTCTAAAACCTCTAGGAGATGACTCAATAACCATTGATATCCTCTACTGCTTTGTTATTGAGGATCACTCTATCCAGCTTTTGAAGTAGCCTGATCATTGCATGAATGGTTAGGCTCTGTAAGGAAGCAAGCAATTCACAGGTATCAAACACTTAGTCCCGAATATTAATTGGATGGGATTGATAGAAACAGGCAGAAACCTGAAGTGCTGATGAATGAATGTGACTTTATATACGTGTTATTTTGATTTTGGAGATGCTAAATCTGAATTTTTATTTTATTGACCAGCTGAAGCTGCTCTTTTCTTGAGAATGGCAAGTATTGCCATGCAGCTCAAGTATTGCCATACAGAGATGAAAGTTACTGCAGATTCTGGAAATTTCAGCTAACACTGCAAGTGATAAAGGATGCTGAGAATTGCACTTCATCAGGATGCTAAAATGAATCCCAAGCATAGAAACTGTGGCTATTTTGTTGACACTTATTTGGAGTGACTTACTTCAAATACATTTCATATTTTTATTCAGATTGTAACCATTTCACCTATGTTCAGTCAACATATAGAATTTACTAAATTATAACTGTTTGCCAGTAATTTATTCTAACATCGGGTCATGTTTTTATTCCAACCACAATCCTGAGGAATTAGTTGATGGTTTTTTTTTTACTATTCTGAAAAGTCATCAAAGCTTACTTACATAGGGTTCTGTGTGTGTGTGTGTGCGCATCATATTACATTTTGCTGACATAATGGTAAAATAGATAAATAGATAAATCCATTTTTATTGTACCCACTAGCACAACAAGAAAATATATTTTGTGCTGAATGTGGATGAACATTTCCAGCATTTTGTGAACTGCAACTTTTATCTCCCAGGATGATCCTTACCACAAGAAAATGTTTTGCAATTGCCTGCATTTGTTTATTAAATTATGTCAGAGCCTTTCCTTTTCCTTTAAATGAAAGAAAAGTAATCATTTCCAGTAGAGGCATGCAGTTCCAGCTAGAGTTGTTTGATCTCATTTGGAAAGGTCATTCAGGTCAGATTAATCCATTTCCCAGGTTTCCATTACACCCGCTAAGATGAGCATTTGGTTGGTATCAGCCACATGTGCTCTGGATTTTATGTGGATCAGAATCCATATCTCCAGATGCTTTGTATGCTATTCTTCTTTACATTTATTGTAACATGGTTTTCTTATCCTGTGAACCAGATCCTTTTAAACTACCAAGGAAGCAGCTTTAATGCTGCTAATCCTGCTGTTATATTCTTGCATGTTGGTTACTGTTGCTGCCTTTAGATATTCATCTTGCATTGCTCAATTGCAAGCCCCTTTTGACTTGTATCTACATCGAAGCATCAGAGATAGATACACGGAATCAATTAGACACTTAGAACAATTAATCAGTGGAACAACTTCCCTCCAAAAGTTGTGGATGCTCCACTGGAAGTTGACACTGGAAGTTCTTAAGAAGAGATCGAACAACCTTTTGTCTGAAATGGTGTAGGTTTTGCTGCGACAGGATGCAATGGATTTGGTGACATAACGTTTGCACTTTATAACACGATGACATGATGAGTGTATACCTACTTTATGACTATGAATGTATCTTATGTTTATATATACAATTCATGCGTAAGATCGTGGTTTGTGATTGCAGTTTATACTTACTTTATGTAATGCATCTTATGCTTATATACACAACTGATTATGCCTATATATACAAATAATCATGATTATGCTTGTATATTCAAATGTCTATGAAAGTATCTTTGATTGTAACCTTGTTGTACTCACAGTTGTTTATGTATGTAGGTAAGTATGGAGCATGTTCACTGAGGACAAATTCCTTGTGTGTCCTGACACACATGGCAAAATAAATTCTGATTCTGAGCAAGGGGTTGGACTGGAACACTTCCAAAGTCCCTTCCAACTCTATTATTCTGTAAATAGATGCATAATAATCTTCCATATTGTACACTGCTGCAATAGGGAAGGGAGTCACAATGGACTTCCACTGGATAAATAAATTATTGAATATCTGTAGCCAAGACAGAGACAGTATTTTATTTACTTATTTATGTTCCACTTTTATTATTTATAGAAGTAACCTGGTGGCAGACATACCTAATACTCCTTCCTTCTTTCTTTCCCCACAAAAAACCCCTTGTGAGTTGGGTTGGTCTAAGGGAAAGTGACTGGCTCAATGTTACTCAGTCAGCTTTTTTGTCTAAGGCAGGACTAGAACTCACTGTCTCCTGGCTTCTAGCCTAGGGCCTAGCAGTCCCCAAACTTTCTGACTCCACGGACTGGTAGCCGGCAGCAGATGGTGGTGGCATGCACAAATTAAGCTTTGTCCTCTCACCGGCCACTTGCCTGGTTTCAAACAGGCCATGGGCCAGTATCCGTCCATGGACCAGTGGACCAGTACTGCCTTAGCCACAAGACCAGTGATGGTGAACTGATGACAAGTTTGTCAAAGGAAACATGCTACAACGCTTTGAGTGACATGCCAGTGTTCACCAATACCCAACAGCTATTCTCAAAAGCACACCTCATTCTTGAATGATTTTTGCAGGCTGCAGAAGTCACACTAGAATGTGGTGTGGTCTTGCACAGCCTCCAGGACTTCTGAAAATCATCTGAGAATGGAGTGCACTCTTGATTGAGGCTGCAGGGGTCGCCGAAACAGGTTCAAGAACAAAGGTCTCGTGGAGCAGCCTCAGGCAGGCCCGGAGCAGGCTCATGTAGGCCACACAGCCTGTCAACAGAAACAGTGCTTGAAGGTAAATGGCATGTGGCAGATCTTGAGGAGTCCTGAGTCACAAGGGCAACCCTGCCATTCCCCAAGGTTCACATGGCTCGGGAAATGGTGTGATGTAGTCTTCTTGAGTGGAATTAGTGGCACTAGGTAGAAGTTGAGTCTCGGGTCTCTCTTTTTCAGACCCATCCCCAGTGCTGCTGCAAATGTCATTGTTCAGGGCGATCTAGATGGGGGAGTGGGGAGAGATTGGGATTTGTTTCTCTTTTGCTCATGTGGCATGTGTGTAAGAGAGACACGCCAGCAGAGTCAACTTAGGCATTTTATAAACTGTTGTTCTGCCCCGGACTAGGTCGAGCGGTGCCGAGACGTGCGCGTGGGCTCAGCTGGGCCAGCGTCAATGTCCAGTGGCCAGCGACCCGGGATTGCGCCGGCAGCAGAGGAAG
>JANHFO010001862.1:184975-206447 GCA_032468095.1 Pareas carinatus | reverse complement strand
TTCAGGCAGCAGGGCGATCCTTTGGCTTTGGAGCGTCCGGCGGAGTGATCTCCGTGTACCCGGAAATCGCTCCGTGGGACGCTCCAAAGTCAAAAGATCACCCTGTTGCCTGAATTGGAGCATTTCCGGCATCCTGTAGAGCGATCTCCCATGCTTTTTGGGAGTATTCACTCCATAAGACGCATACAGTCCCCCCCCCCCGTTTTTGGGGAAAAAGTGCATTTTATGGTGCAAAAAATACGGTACATTCTTCTGAAGTAGGGTTGAGGTGTGTCTCTTGGACACTTTTTCCTTATACATTTCTGCACAGCTGATATTCTTCTGAAGAAAGGTTAGAGTATATCTCTTTGGAGGCGGGGGCATGGCTCAGTGGTTAAAGATACTGAGCTTGTCAGCTGGAAAGATGACAGCCTGGGTTCGAGATCTGAGCATCGCATGATAGACTAAGCTTCCTTGTCCCAGCTCCTACCCACCTAGCCAGTCAAAAGCATGCAAATGCAAATAGACAAATAGGTACCACTTCAGTGGAAAGGTAACAGTGTTCCGTGTGCCTCAGCATATAGTCAGGTTGGCCACATGAGCACAGAAATGTCTTTGGACAATGCAGGCTCCCTCGCTAAGAAATGGGCCAAGCACCGCCTGCTACAGTCGGACACTAGACAGGAGAAACCTTTATCCTTACCATTATATCTTTCTTTAAAATTTATTTATTTAGTCAAGCATATATGAGAAAAAGAAGTATAAGTAGGAATATACTATATAAACATGTAGGTATAGATAGGTCTAAGCATATGCATAATAATAAATGAGTATGAATAAATGGGGACAGTAGGACAGGGACAGTAGCCACGCTAGTGCACTTATGCATGCCCCTTTATAGACCTCTTAGGTATGGTGTGAGGTCCACGGTAGACAGTTTAAGGTTAAAGATTTGGGGGTTTGGGGATGTAGCAACAGTGTCAGGTAATCAGTTCCAGGCATTGATCACTCTGTTGCTAAAGTCATATTTCTGCAATCGAATCTGCAGCAGTTCACTTTGAGTTTTATATGTTGTTAGCCTGTGTATTATTGTGGTTGAAACTGAAGTATTAATTCATTGTAACAGCCAATTTTGTGTACTAAGCTTAGGTCAGACTGTAGGCAGCATAGCTCTAAGTTTTCTAGGTCCAAAATTTCAAGCCTGGTTGCATAAGGTATTCTATTGCAGGCTGAGGAATGGAATGCTCTTCTCGTAAAATACCTCTGGACTTGTTCAATTGTATTGATATTTTTTAAACAATATGGGTTCCATGCAGATGAGCTGTATTCGAGAATTGGTCTGGCGAAGATTTTATATGTCCTGGTGTGCAGTTCAATATTACTGGAAAAGAAGCTCCTCAAATTAGGTTAACAACTCTTAATGCTTTTTTGGCAATGCTATTACAGTGAGCTCTGGGGCTGAGATCTTTTGAGATGAGTACTCCTAGGTCCTTGACAGAGTGAGGGTTGTCTTCGAGGTTGTATCCACCCAGTTTGTATTTAGTGTTCTGATTCTTTTTGCCAATGTGTAGGACAGAGCATTTTGTTGGTAGAGATGTGAAGTTGCCAATTGTTTGACCAGACACAGTCAAGGTTGCTTTGCATGGCAGCAGTATTGTCAGTGGTGTTGAATAGTTTTACGTTATCAGGGGTCTCCCTTTTTGAAGATAGGTATGACGGTGGCTAATGACCATAGGTTAGGCAAAGTGCTGGATCTGAATGATATCTTGTAGATTGTGATTAATGGTTCAGCTATGGCAGTGGAGAGCTATTTTAAGAAATAAGAGAAAGCATGTTACATCCCATCCTACGCTCGTGGACTGATTGACTGACTGTATCTAAAACAAACGCATAGAGATTTCTACGGAGATTCTCAGTCATCCAGGTCATGGTTGTCCCTAGAGGTTCCCCCCCCCAAAAGGCAACTGGATTTTATTTCAGTTCTGAAGAAGTTTCTTGGATGAGGATTGAAACGTCTTCAAAGAAAAACAAAATCCAGTTGCTTTTTTTTTAAAGCATCTTTGAAAAACACAGAAACAGAAACAAAACACAGAAACAGACACAAAACATAGAAACAGACACAAAACACCTGATTGTTTCCCCCAGAATAATTTATCATTACAATGAAAGGACTAGCTCCGAAGTAAACTTGTTTTTTTGGGGTGGGGGCTAAACTTTCTTTGCTCTTAAATTCAGAATATCCTATCATTTTGGCACAAATCCACCATTTTCTACAAAAATATATTCTATAGAGGCTCAGGGTGCTCAGTCAGCAATCCCAGGCATTACAAGTCCTTTGGAAAGTCCCTAAGCCCTTCTCAAGCATGTCCCTGAAGAGTAATTTCTAGTGGAAAAAAGAGGAGAAATGGTTATCTACATGGAATCCTATAAACCCCACTTCGTTTAAAACATAATTTATAATTGATATCAAAATTTATTTCATCCCGGTTCTGTCTCCTTTCAGGAGCAAAGCCCCTGGTGCACTACTCAAAGACTGAAGGACGTCTTCCTTCTGAAAAGAATTGTGCAACCAAGATGTGGGGTCATTTTCAGCAGAGATTAAGAGTACACTGGATGCCTTCTCTCTCTCTCCCCCCCTCCCCGTCAATGTCCCTGATGCGGCCTGAGGGAGGGATCAAAGGCAAAGACTGGCCCATGTCCAGAGGTTGGAGCCCTCGTTCACATGGAGATGAACTTCTACACAGTTCAGAAAGATCAAGAAAGGATAGTGCTGCACTGTTTTTGCATCATGTGATTCCACGTGACCGTGTGTCTAAAAAAGGGATTTGGCATAGACAGCACTTCTATCAGAGGGCTGCCCTCTATCAATTTGAAGACAGCTCCTGCTTCTCCAGTTTCCAAGAGGACATTTGATATCAACAAGCAGCAAACACTAAGTAAAACAACACCTTTGGCCATCTGCTTTTTTTAAAGAAAGGATTTCATTTCTTGAAGGCCAAATACTTAGGTTATAAGTATTGCAAGGAGGGAATGAAAGAGGAAAAAAGTATGGTAAATGGGAGTCTGGAAAAACACAAATTGATCAAGCTTAGACAACACATAGGTAGATTTATTCTGGTGTCCCCTTTGGTTTTTTTCCAAGACAGGATTAAAAATGTATTTTTTTGTTTTTTTGCAGGGAAAGCAAATACCCAGAGTGTTCCATTGAGAGAAGGGAAAACAGTCCTGTGGAGTCTACTGACTCTTAATGGTGCTGCAAATAATATATTTTTCTGGAGGAAAAGGAGAATCAAAACAACAAGTATAAACGTACATACATCTTTATCTCTAGGATGCTTATTTGGAATTAAGTCCCCCTTATTTCAGTGTAGCAAACGTCTTGGATTATTTTAAGATGCAATGTTAATTCTAGTGTAGGGACTGAGAGACTGAAGATGACTCATTTTTGTAGCCGACCCCTCCACCTCCAGTGTACCATGACCACATCAAAATGAAGCAGAATCCTGTCAATTTTTAGTAGCAAATCTCATCATTGCCCCCAAAGACCAGGAAATAAATGAATGAACGAGTTTCCAGATTGGAAAAAAAGTGACCTTCGCATTCTACCAACTACCTAAATTAAAAAGGAACGGCACAGATATTACCAGGTATGAGTCAGCCTCTAGACATGATGTTTGACGGTTAAATCCAGCACCTGAAAGGCTGCAGATTGTTCTTCTCTGTCTTAAATGATCATTTGTCAAACTCCAAATATTCTCTCAGCATAACGCCTCTGGGTTTAGGAACCACTATTTTTTTTTCAAAAGATAGCAAGTTATTTTGTTGCTGGGAAGTGAGTTATCATTTAGCTATGTGATCCACTATTTACATGAGAAAACAAGTGCAAAACGTCCACAAAGTTCAATCAACAAAGGGATTTTAAATGTTATTCTACCCCCACCCCCAACAGCACGAAAAATCTGTGTAGCAGACATGGCCAAAGTCCCTTTTTTCAATTTCCACAGTCATCTTGCATTATAGACCCCCTCATCAAGAGTTCTGCAATACAGAGCAGCAAAATTAAAGATAGTCCAACTAAGACAAATGCTAACAGAACATTCCAGATAGGGAGCAGAATAATGGAAGTGCTTTTTTCATTAGCAATTTGGCATGGGCATAAGTATGAGACTGTCTGGGATAGTGGAGGCAAAAGGTTTGGCCTGAACAATGGCAGCACAGAAAATAAATATGTCTGTACAGTCAAACTCACACTGATAACATAACTTTAGTGCTGCCACAAATAGCTTCTCCCCCTCACTCATTTTATTGGTTCATCCTGAAAATCATCTATTGGTCAATACAGTTCATATTGAAATTAGTAGCTCTGGGCTACTAATTTCCATCACCCCAATGATTGTGACTTGGCAAAAGCAACTAAATTCATTTCGAAATCTATTAGCAAAATGTGCTTCTTGTGGTCCATCTGGTCATAACCATCCACATTATTTTTGGGAGTATTCCTTTGGAAATACCTGCCTGTAACAATCTGGAAATCCCCTGACAGCAAGCATTTTGGCCACTTTCAGTATAAATAATCCTTATACAGCAATGAATTGTCTAGCAATTCCATGAGCTCCTCTCTACAATGGTACCTGTCCTTAATTACCTGGGAATGCCAGGTTCCATGATATTGCATCTCTACTTGCAGCTGGTTCAGTAGTGCTATCAAAGTTGAAGTCCAGAATCTAATTCATCAGAATGAACAGAAGGTCCAAAAATATGGCAGACCTGGCTGATCACAAGTAGAAGACCATTTAACATCATGAAGTTCAGAGTCTACAGCTTCCTATGTGCATTATAGTACTTATCTGATTGGTACCTTACAAATCCAGTACTTGTGATGTGCACAGTATCCATAGATGCAACTCTGGCATTGATTTGTGCAATTTGTGAAGCTTTTTTGAAGTGCTAGCTTTGCCTAACTCTTTTGTCACATTTACAAATTTAATAAAAATAACTATACTTCTCTCTCTTTACTTGCACTTGTCCCTCATCACCAACAACTATAGAAACAATTTTATTTAGTTATCCATTTGGGCTTCTTTATAACCTAACAGTCAAAAATATACTAAAAGTATAAAATTAATTTTGAGTGAAAAACCTTTTAAACTAAAAACTGCTACACTTAATTTCAGAAAGAAGTTATGATATGCCAAGATTTTAATATACACATTTTGTAATCTAGGGCCACTGAAAGAAAGACAAGTTTATCTGTATTTTCTAAAAGATTGCCATTATATTAATTATAGAAATTAAGTGACAGAGGCTAATCTTAACAATACAGCTTAATCTGAGTGCTTATGTCCTAGTTCAGTGCTATACAGCTTGGTTTTTATGGACCCGGTATAAGAATAACCATGTTCAGATGGATCCATACAGGTGGCATCTACTCAGCAAACGTTCACGTTCTTTTTTAGGCATAAATTAGTACAAGGAAACTTCAGTTAGAAGTTACTTCCTTGCTTTGCTTTTCTGCTGGGAACTACATACTCCTGCTGCGAAGTCTCTTGACTGCTTTTCCTTGTACTTTCTCCACATTTCATTAGAAAGTATATTATACTGTAAATCAAGCCCAAACACATTTTTGTAGTGAAGTCATTTCTTTAATATGACATATACAAAGCAAGTCTTCCAATTATATGGCATAATTCAATATTGCCTCCCCCGAAAACCTTTCGTTAACCATAAGCCTGGTGAATGTCATTTGCAGAGGGTGCTTTCTGAGAATGATGGTAAGACACAATCTAAGATAAGATTATGGTAGAAATAGAAAAATCATGAAAGCGGATTACATCAGATTCAATTCTTTGCCTCCTGAAAAGTCTCTGCCTCCTTACATTCAAGGTTTGAAGACTGAAAGAAGCCAGCCTTGGAAGAAATTGATACTGCTCCGATACTATGCAGCTGGTATCTGGATTGGACAGTGAATGTGCCTGGCTTGTGAGAGAAATTCTTCATGCAGAAACATCGGTATGTAACAGTGTACATTCACCTGGCAAAGTGTGTGTGTGTGTGTGTGTGTGTGTGTGTGAAAACACCATAAACAGTACTCTTTTTTTTCATAGCAAACTGAATTTGTAGTTTCCCTATTGTTAGAAGAGGAAACAATACAGAAAAGCCAGTTAAGGATTGAAAGAAGCTGTCCAATTTGACAATTTTGTGCAACTGTTTGTGGAATTGGCAAACACTGACAAATCCTACTACCCATTTTCAGCCCAAGTTTTAAGAATCATCATCATTGGAAAAAGATATGCACAACAAAACATTTAAGAGCATACCCAAGACTGCCTAGCTCTCCCAGGACAAATCCCCATTCACCTGGCAAATACATTTGACAGCTCTTCAACCTCTTCCTACTGCTTGTTTTGCTTTAGTGTCCCCTATTGCAGCAATGATTAACCTAACCCAAAGCAGTCCGGAAAGAAGGCAGGAAGAAGGAAAGGGGAAGATTCTCTTCTCTGATCTTGTCTCCTTTGGATTCCCCTCTCTCCTCCAAGAATTGCAGTGCAGAACACACAGGTCCTCTTGTAACCACGGCACACCAGTCAGCAGAAGAGTTCATAAAGCAAACATTGCATCTTCATCTTTTTCCTTCTTTCGCTGAGGACCAGAGTTAGTGGATGTGGAAGAAGCCCCTGTAGGGGCAGTGGAAAGGGCAGGCAGTCGATCTGCCACCTTTGCACGCTCCTCAAGGAATCTGTCAAACTCTGGCAAGAAATAATTAGGGAGAATTTTAAAAGAGGAAGAGGAAGAATTAAACCAAGGCTGGAAGAGCACTAGGAGGATCTATGAGGGGTTCTTGGTGTTCTCTGAGCTTAGTTGAGCTTGGTCAAGCAGATAATTAAATGTCTGAAAGAAAACAACCAAGCTCAGAAGAGTACCAAGGACCTCTTAAGTATGAGCTACAAATATTCTCTTCTATCAATGAAACACCTATCTGGAACTGTACAGGTCATACCACTGTGGTGGTAGTCAATGAGAAAAAAGCTGCTTTCATCAGGACATTTCTGAATGCATAGGCACAAAAGCTAACAGATCTAAAAGATCCTGGTAACCCTATTATCGGTTTACAAAAATTACAAGTATGTTAAGACATCGTGTGTGTGTGTGTGTGTGTGTGTGTGTGTGTGTTGTTAATATAGGATGGTTGCATTTTAGATATTGCATACACTGGGTCAATAGATGAAGAACATCTCAGGCCTAGTAGGTGGGGAATATCAGTCATAAAAGGTAGAATACAGTTGGATATAACTTGCCTTCACTGGTGACACCCTTGGGATCCACTGTCTCGTTTCCCTGAGGAGTAAAAAGGGAATATGGAAATCAAATAAGATTAAATGGAAGCTCACAGGGCACATTTGGAATAGAACGTTTCACAAATACTAAGATCTGGTATATGTTCACCCACCATATCTACAGAGTAGATAGAGTTTCAAGGAGCAGTTGAGTTTGGGACACTGATATCAAATTTCTGTTTTTAATGCTGATATATCAGTGACAGTCAGACCTGGCCACAGGAAAGGAAGAGTAGACTCAAGGAGAGTAGTGCAAGGGAAGAAGTCAAGCTCAGTAGTCAATACTTATCATCTCTATAAGCTAGAGACAGAATCTAGGATTTCCCCCCTCCCCCAGGATATACCATTTAGTTAAGTCCTTCCCCACAAGATAACTGGTCAGATGTGCCAGTAATTAACATGTAAAATACACGAGCATTTCATCTCTATTACATACCACTTCAGTGCAGATCCACTGTTCAATTTCTTCCATGAAAGCAGCCTGGGACACAGGGATCTGACAATGAAAATGTGAAAAAGGCCAAATAGAACTTACATACTCATGTTTGTAAATAAAAAAAAACATCCTCAATCCTCAGGGTTAAAAAGTCATGGCTTAAATCAGTGCAATTCTTGGGCCCCATTTTTAATTCAACATTTCTTAAATGAACCATCACTGAAGAATGGTTAGAAATTTTTCTCATATGGCTTGGGCTTTACCTTGCAGGTACAGACCTCATGAACATCATAATGTATATGAAGAGACTTCACCAATTAGAAGGCTTTGACAGATGTTTTAATTTTATCAAGTGAAGCATAAAAATCTGTGTTTTAGTTTATTTTAGCTCATACCACTGTGTTTAACAAGCCTAAGGAACATTTTGTATAACAAAATCAGGTAATTTATGTCTCTGGCAAAAAATCCAGCAGTTAAAATCTGAAAAATAAGATTTCTCAAA
This sequence comes from Pareas carinatus, assembly GCA_032468095.1. Lineage (NCBI taxonomy): Eukaryota > Metazoa > Chordata > Lepidosauria > Squamata > Pareidae > Pareas > Pareas carinatus. The sequence goes on along the minus strand of JANHFO010001862.1, from coordinate 198,196 downwards.
GTTTCACTTCTTTTCTCTACACTTTCATCTCTTTTGGCCAATTATTATTCCTTATGCTAATCTTCATACAATTGTTTTTGTGGGGAACAAGTGGAAGAAAGAGTGAAGTGTAATTGTTTGGAGATCCTGAGTGAAAGGTGGGATATATTTTAAATAAATTTTAAATAAAATTCTCATATTTTGCCCTTTTCCTGTGTTTAGCAAATTACGTTTACATTATTCTTAAAATTTCAAGGAAATGGGGTTTCTTATATAAACACATTGGTGTATTAGGTCAGCCATTTTTACTTATTAAGCATATAATCTGTGCCTATGATACAAAGGGTTTTGTTTCCATCACAAGCCAAAAATGAAAACCTGCAAGGGGAATTATATTGTAAATTCACAATGTAATGATGAAACTCTACTTCTCTCCACTTCAATTTTAAATTCATGTTTCTATCTTAAACCAAGTAAGCTTATCTTGATAGCCAGAATGTACAAAAGAAGGAATATATGTTTATTTTGGCTTTCATTATTCAGAAGCAAGGAGTTGTGGTTTCAACAGATTCTGAAGTTAAGAAAGAAATATTCAAAGTTGAGCACAAATACCTTTAAGGCAGAAAAAGTACTGAGCTTTTGTTTCCAAAACCATTGGAAAACAAAGAGAACAGTATTAAATGAATAGAAGCCATCTAGCCCAAGGGAAGAAATCATGCAATCAGTTCCTTTAAAGCCACTACCAGAATCTGATCTATTTTTATCTCACTCTCTTTCCTCTGCCAAGATAAAGCTCTTTTTTTCCCTTCTGTTCAAATCAAACTGGGTTGAAAATTTGGGGGAAAATTTATTAAGAAAAATGTAATCATAATTTATTTCATCTCCAGAATAGCTTTCTGGAACAGATGGAAATGAGAGTTACAAATTCGGAACAGTGGGTGAGTTCAGCTTGGACAAAGCGGTGCAATTCCAATCCTAGGTTGATGTTATTCATTAGTTCAATGGCATGCACAATCTTGGAATCTCAGGATCAAAATGATAGGCAGCTGGATATTGATCCTAGTGTTTGGGTATGTTTTTTCCTGAAAGTGGGTGCTATAGAAAAAAGTCAAAAGAGGCAAAGCAGAACTTGCCACTGGATGATTGAATGTACACTATGTAAGAGTACAAAACCTTGCTTGACATGGAGCCATAGGATATGGTCACTTCATAATCCTTTATCACCCTTCCTCCTCCCTGAAATAAGGAAAAAGTTTCTAGTCTCATGAAGACAGTCATAAAAAATAATGGATTTTTCATACATAATCTCTGGATTGTAATGCAATGCAAGTGCATTCAGAGTTATACATGTTATGTTACAAAGATGGTGGGAATAAATTAAGAAGCTGTAAAAGATTCTGTCTTGGTTATTTTAAAACCTTTTCTTCTACCCAGTTATAATCTGGAATGTGGCATTTTGAAGAAGAGATTTCTTGGCTTCAAACCTAATCATATCACTTTGTCTGCTGTTGTTCCCGCACAGTGTTCAATCTGTGCCACAGTATACTTGATAGTCTTTAAGCACTTAAAATCTTTCCCAGCAGCAATACATTCTCACCATTCCTTGGCGCGTCATCCAGTTTGTAATCGGGGCCTCATCAGTAGAAGCACTTGGCTCCAGCTAGTTAAAAGAAAATTTGCTTTCAAAGAAGATAGAAAACATTGGTGATGAGGAGAGCAGGAAGCAATGTTCTCAGTAGGGCAACTATCCCCTCTCTATCTAAAAGTTCACGGGGGAACTTTTCTCCTGCCTGTCATTCTTTTTAATGAAACTGAAGGAGCTTATGGTCCAAGTCTATAAGAGAAGGTTGAATTATCTACAGAACAGAAAGAAACTGAATAGAGGAACAATGCCTTTTGCTCTTAAGGAGTGAGTTAAAGGAGGGTAGCTATTTAGGGGTCTAACTCAGACTTTGAAAGAAGCTCAATTCAGATGAACTATATTTGAAAACTGTGTTACTATAAAGTGGATTCAACACAGAAAGGTGATATATTTAGAACTGCTCATCTTTTTGACTGTATTTATCCCAGGATGAATGCATAGGACTCGTTCTCTTTTGCAGGTTTTTTTTTTAGTGCTGTATTTTTGGAGCTTGATGACTTTTAAATTGATTGAATAATTTTGATGATACATATTGCATTTTTAACTAGCATTTTTCTTATGGTTGAGGTATAATAACTCCAAGATACTGTATTGTGGAACTGAAATATGATTAAAATGTTATATACTTCAGAACTTTGTGGAACTAGCTTTTAAATATTTGGGTTATGTTTTTCCAATTAGAATGAATTTTAATGAATTATTGGGCACAGTGCGGTGCATTACTATGGATCTTTGATTTGCATTATTGCTGAATGTATATAAATAGTCTATTGTGAATCATTTTGAAGTAATTGTGGAAACTATACAGTGAAAAAGTTGCTTGAAAATGAATTGAAATCTGAAATTACTTTTGCCCCCTTATAATTCATTTACAGTATTTATCCTCACTAGGGGTAGATGTATGTTCTCTTACTTTGGAGTGGTAGATATATTCAGATACAAATTATACAGAAAAACATAGAAAGTTATATTATCAAGGAAGATAGTTACTACAATTTCCCCAAATTTAGCATCCTTAAATTATGTTGAGTTACACTTCCTATTGTGTCAGAAAAAATACTGATCTTGTTGGTTGGAGATAAGTGGAACATATGGGGAGGCACACGACACCTCCAATAGGTAGAATATGCCTCTTCAGTTATATAGGAAACAGTTTGATAGACAGCTACTCACTGCTCCTGCGTTCTGTTGTCTAGCATCCAAAGCTCCAGCTAGACCTTTTGTTGCTAAAGGGTCTTCATACTTCACCCTGAAAGAGGAAACCAGGTTAGTCAATAGACATGTGTTTGGGCATTTTATTTAAAGCACAGCTAAATGTTCCATATTTCTGAGGTGAGATTGGCGGTGCTTTCCATAGACATGTATATTGATACACATACAAACACACACATACCACATACACCTATCAAACGTCAGGCCCCATAGACAATATTACATAAATTACATTAAATGTTTGAATTGTCATTTTCTTTTAAATTCTTCACTCATTTGATGCATAACAGTTGAATGTTTTGAAGTACACTACATTTACTCTGAAGAAAAAACCCTACTGCGATTGATTTATAAGATTTGACTTTTGCCCACCCATCTACCTACTTACCTACCTACCTATCTATCTTGCTCATAATTTGGTAAACACTGGCACATACATGTACTTAGGTTGGCTGTAGAGCCAAATTTTTAAAAAAGGTGAAGCAGAAAGAATTTAGAGAAAATTTTAACATCAAAATCAATAAGCTCCTGACTTCTGGTTCTGACTTTTCTGTTGAAGAGGAGGCGACCGGGGCTCCGGTTGCTGAAATCTTGTTTCCCCTGAATTGGGGGCACGTGAAGTGCCTGGGGACACCCTGGAGGGGTGTCTGAAGGAGGAGGCCAAACAGGAATATGTGCTAGGCAGCGGCCAGCATGAACGAAATTGTTCTTTTTCCTTTCCCCATTGGGAGAAACGGCGTCCATGTTTGTGGCGCCATTAGGGGAAAGAATGGAACACCGAAATAACAACATTCACAGAAGCAAACAGATGAAGAAAATATCCAGAAAACATCCAGTCTGGTGAGAAGATTTTATAACAGAAAATTATTACTATCCAAAAGTGTTGTGTACTCGAGTAGTAGAGAAAAATACAGGATTTTTGTTCTTGAGAAGATTTTCAAGAAGGCAACTGAAATCCAGAGGGAACTAAAGTGACTAAGGAAGACTTAAGCTGATTTGGAAAAGGAAATAAGTCTGGAAAGTGATTAAAATCTCTAATCCTTGTGGACTAATTGGTAAAATAGAAAATTGTTTGAATAACAGTTTGGATGAATTTGGGTAAAAACTCTGGAGACTTGAAATTGAGCTCTGACTGGAAATAAAAGGAAGAATTAAAATAACTTTCAAGAGTTGGAATTTGAAGATTTGGATCCTGATAAGAATGAGTGGTGGAAATAAGCAAGAAGTACAGTGGATTATAAATTGGTATGTGAGTGAAAAAAAGAAAGAAAAGGAAAATATTTAAAGATTTGGATGTTTGAGGCGAGGGAAAAAAATGGATTATAAATTTGAGGTATGAAGCTTTGGACTATGGCTTTTGATTATCCAACAGTTGGAATTTAAAGACTTGGACTTAATAAAAAACAGTTTCTACACAGGAAAATGAGAACGAACAGTCTGATAAATTTATGTTGCAAATAGAAGGATTGTTAAAATCATGGAAGAAATATCGCCACAAACAAAGGGAACAGGAAATTAAAAAGAGACTTTTGAAATTGGAAAAATTACCAGAGCAAATAGAAGAAGGAGAAAATTGAGGAAAAAGAACAACAACCAGAGATTAAAAATAAAAGAGATAATGGTGTTAAGGAGTAAAAAGATAGGGAAAATCAGTTCTTCCAGAAAATTTTAAAAAAAGTATTATTATAAGGTGGGCCCTAAAGGTTGTAAATTGAATTTTGGATTGGAGGGGAAGGAGGGAAGGATCCGGAGTAGGAAAGAGGGAATCAAGCAGAAGAAAGTGGGGAAAGGAATTGGAAAAATACACAGTACAGGAATGTGGTTTAAAAAAGAAAGGAACTTGGATATAGAGATATCTGCCAAAATAAAGGAGAATCTAGTTATAAAAGTGCTTGATGAAGAGTTGCTAGCCAGGAGAGGTATAGGTTAAGCTAAAACAGTTTTTTTTAAAAAAAACCATACGTAATGAAGGCTGATGATAAAAGGAAGGTTATAGGTTTGAGATAAAAACAATGATGAGGGTAAACAAGCGATTGTAATAAAGCTTCGAACTACAAGAGGTGTAAAAGATTGGTGGTAGTATTAAGTAAGGGAATGTTATGAAAGTTTGTTTTATGTGTTGAGTTTGATAGAGATAGAATGGCAGGAAAAAAAGATAGAAATTAAATACAGAATTAAATTAAGAATTGTATAAAATGTTAAAGATGAAGATGGGAAGATTTTAAAATTGAGAAAATTGGAAAAGGTTAAAAATAATAAATTTTATAGTTAAGTATGGTAAATATGGAATGGCAACTGGAAATAGACAGGAAGGAAATAATGAATAAAAGATATGAGGTTGGTATATTGAAATTATAAATTTGAATTATGGATTATGAAATTAAGTATTGGTTAAAATGTATATTAAACAAAAATATGTTACCCACTTAAAGAAAAAAATTAGGGAAAAGCTGAACAGTAATAAATTTTATAGTGAAATGTCGTAAATATGAAATGGATACAGATAGAAACGAAATGATGGGTAAATGATAGAAAGGCTGTCTTATTGAAATTATAAATTGGAATCATAGAGTACTACATGGATTAAATACTGATTTAAAATGTAGATATTAAATAAAATAAAAAGAGATGTTACCCACTTTAAAAAAATCAATGCTCCCCTTCAATTGTCTCTTTTTATAGGTTCTGAAAATATTAAAGAATTTTCTAGGAATAGGTGGTGATATCGTACATTAGATTTAATTCATGATACTGATTAGTTGTGGTCATTTGAGAATGAAATAAAACAGCAAATTCAAATGCATTAGAGATTGGAAAAGGTAACTACAGATAGTTGCATACAAAGTTAGGATTTACATTTAGAAGTAAAATGTCAATCTGAGAAACAACTATTTTATTATTGGTAATCAGTAGAACTCTCAGATGAATTATTTATGTCTGTTCACAATTTTGCTGGACATTCTCAGAATGGCTTCTAGCAAATGTGTGAACCTGCAGGTTCTTCTGTGTATTTATGAGTGTGCTAGCTATAACCAATCTGTCCAAATTCCATGAAAAAACTGCTGAATCCTAGAGTTTGTAAATAATTTCTTACATATAATTATCAGTAGTTGTTGAAATACATTTGAATAGAAATAATAAGGTTGATAAGACACTGGCAACACAGAAGCACTAGTGTCACTATTCCTAAAATCCTGAGCATTCATTGTAATATATTCTTTAATCACCTATCAATCCCAGGTTTGTAGAATCCTTCACACTTTAAGAAATGGCTTACTCTATAGGTTGAGAAGGCCATGTGAAAACTGTAGAAAAGTTCTTACTCCACATTCCATTCTGTATGATTTTCACTGTAACTGTAGTACTGCAGTTATGAAATCTTCTCCTTCTCAGCTACTCAATCTCTTTCAAGGAGGCATGTGAAAAATGTTTTGCCAGACTGTAGTTATCATTGGAGGATGCAACTGGTATGAATTATTTATTATTTTAGCAGACTTAGAATATTTTGTTTTTGTAACTGCTGCAGTTTGGAATAGCTGTAAATCATCTTAAGCACTGAGGTGCAAGAATAAAGTGAGCAAAGCATTAAGATGCAACAAAGATTTTATGCCTAAGTCTTTCATAGCTAGATCTTTCTCTACTTCATATTGATTTGCATGCATATATACTCAGTTGCAACTGTTTCATTCTATAATTTAATATTCAATTATAGTGTCACTGAAATTTACTATATGTTTTTCCATTGCAGAATCTCTTTTGTTTTTGATTAGAATTAAGGAATTCTGAGTTTGCACATCTGTCAAATATCAGAAGTAAATGTCATTCCACATAAAAATCCTGTCCTAGTCAGCTTGAACTTTATTTTAATATAATAGTTTACAATTGATGGAGAACCAATTTGTTTGCTGCTAAACTGAGATTTAGAATAGGTAATTTTAGAAAAAGTAATTTTATTACAAGAGTACTAAAGTGGGGTTGACTGTGAATAAGTGAAAGGCTATAAGTCAACCAATGATTCTGAATCTTCTCAGTCCAACTTCTTAAGAATCAAACCTTAAAAACCCAGTTTGTTCGAGAATCTAGCCTGATCCTCTAATCAAATATATATCACATTTTGAGAAAAATGTAGTTTTGCAGCCTGCATACACTAAGCAAATAAAACACACTTGCATGCTATCTTTGTTTTATATTTTGCAAGTTATTCTGATGTTGGTAACTACGAGAAGGTTAAAGAGTTATAATAGGTACTAACCTGTTGTGCTTTGCCCCTAACAATCTATCTGTCTGCTTTCTTTTTGGGATTTTTGCAAACATTATTTTAAGTATAGATCCACAGAAAGAAGGAATAAGGTATTTACATTTAAATATAGTTTTATAAACACTCAGTATAGAACCACACATGCATATAGTTCTACATTTACCTCTATTTCACTTCAATGGATGAACTTAACACACATTGCATGCTGTTTTGTAGGTAGAATTAAACATAACTTTTTCAGATTAATTAATGCACACAGCTATTGCAATGCCTTTTAAGCTGAACATCATCTCATAGAAACTGTATCAAACAGTTATCGTTTTTGACAAAAATAACTCATTTTTGTTATTTACTCTAAAGTATACCCAGATCTTCCCTCTGTCTACATTCTACCTATATAAATTTAATTCTCACACAGTGCCAATGCAGCCTTGAATGATGTTGCCCCAGAAATGAGATCCCCCAAACCATATTTCTGTCCCAGCCATAATCACTGGGACTTGTTCCTTCTTGCAGTCAGGGGATTGGGCCATCTCTGCTCAAACTTTTCAAAGAAGTGCTTGTCAGTGAAGGGCCCGCTGTGCACAATAGCATCGAGGATGAAGCAGACTGCCACCACCATACCAGTGATAAGGCAGAAAGGCAGGAATGGTTTAAGGTGTTGCCAGAACTTCTGCATGATGTTCACGATGTTTTGGAAAGACACTCAAGCTCAACTCTGATAAAGTTATCTTGATCTGATGGTCAAAGCAGAGGAAAAGAAAAGCACAAATATATGCGGAAGAAGAGGCGAGCAGCAGAATAGATAATCCCAATCTGGTTTGCTGGCAAAAAAGTTAAAATAAGAGGCAACCAGTCTCTTGAATAGCAGAATAAATGGAAGGTGTCCCTTTATCAGAAAGATTACATTTGCCTCAATCATAAGAGGATCAAGTAGTGCCGGAGAAAATATGTTGCCAGTTCCTACGCAGAGTGGGAAAAGATCAGGCAGAGTGGATATCAAGAGATTAGGATTCAGCTACTTCTAGTGCTGGTTCACTCTCTCTGCTTTCTTTCCATATAGTTCCCAATTCCACTTCATATTCCATTAGCAAGCAGGTCGGGAGAAACCTTCCTGCAGGCTGGTATATTTATGGGGTATCCGTATTCTTCCTCTGTTATAGCTTCACTTCATCTTTGAACCAGGCAGAGTCTCTGAAAAGGCACTTTCTGAGGCAAGCAGTACAAGCTCTTCTGTGGCTGCAAGTGCTTTATCAGTGGTGCCTAGAAGCATACTGGCACATAGCCTATTTTGCTAAGTGTTGGAGGGGACATAAGTGCACTTGCCCATAACAGACATCTGTTTCTATAAGCACCGATGTCACTCAAAGACTTGCTCCAATCTTATGCTATCAAGTCTGAAAATATGCCAGGATACAGTTGTGGGGTTTTTTTTGGATCTACTGAGTTGGGCAGGACCTTCGGAATTAGCCATATACCATTACAAGTCAAAGTCAGATGAACAGTACTTAGAATTCGTATCATGCATTTTTGATATACAAAATGCCTCATGTAATTTTCATAGTCATTCTGCAGCGTGGATCAGTACTGCTATTATTCCTATTAAACAGACCTCAGAACAAAAAGAGGGAAGGTACAATTTCTAAGAAAATTATGGTTATTTTAAAGCTATTTGGTGAATTCATGGTTTTGCACCAGGAATGTCTCAGTAGAGTATGTCATAATAGCCTGTCTCATTGCAAGAAGCTTCTGTTGCTTTATACAGTGAAGAGCTGTGTCAACTTTTAAGATGTTTATCTACAAAACAACTAAGTAATTAAGAATATGTGAGAAAATTAAAATCAAGGAACTTTCTGACAAACAAGCAGAACAATTTCCTCAGAGAAATGCTAACTCAGCCATACGCTGTGGCAACACCTCATGTTTTAGCTTGCATAACAGCTTGCAGAAAATCTGCATTACCACTACTAGGTAAATAAACAAGGTACAGATAGTCCTCAACGGCCGACCATCTGTTAAACAACAGTTTGAAATTACAATTGTGTTGAACAAAGGGACTTAGAAGTTGCACTTGAAGTCATGACTGCTGCAATGACTCTGTACTCACACGAGTACTGCTGTAGCTAGGGGGACCTTTGCACAGGTTCGCTTAGTGCACCAATTGCGACCCTCTTTGGATCAGGAGGCGCTTTGCACAGTCACTCATGCCCTTATCACCTCACGTTTAGATTATTGTAACACGCTCTACATGGGGCTACCCTTGAAAAGTGTTCAGAGACTGCAGCTGGTCCAGAATGCAGCTGTGCGAGCCATTGCGGGTGTACCTAGGTACACCCATATTACACCAATTCTCCGCGAGATGCACTGGTTCCCTGTTGGTCTCCGGGCACAATTCAAGGTGTTGGTTTAAAGCCCTACATGGCTTAGGGCCAGATTATTTTCGAGACCGCCTTCTACCGCATGTCTCCCAGCGACCTGTAAGATCCCACAAAGTTAGTCTCCTCCAGGTCCCATAAGCCAAACAATGCTGGCTAGCAGGCCTGTGGGGGAGGGCCTCCTCTGTGGCTGCCTCAGCTTTTTGGAACCAGTTACCTCCAGAGATCCGAACCATCTCCACCCTAATGGCCTTCCATAAAGCCTTGAAGACCTGGCTTTTCCAGCAGGCTTGGGGCCGTTGATCCTGCCTGGGAAACGGGTGAGATCCGGCCATGAATGGGGTGTGATTGTATTTTAAAGTTTGTAAATGTTTTTAATATTGTTTTTATTGTTGGCTTGTTGTGAGCCGCCCTGAGTCCTAGGAGAGGGGCGGCATACAAATGCAACTATTAAATTAAATTAAATTAAATGATCACAATTCAGGAACTTGACAATTTGCCCACCTTTAAAACCAATCTCAGGGATGCTACAAGTACCTCCACCAGCTTATCTCCCCCGACCCAATCCTGTCCTACTGGTCTCTTTGGCCTACTTTCCACTTGGCATGGCCCCTCAGGCTTTGCCCTGTTCCCTGTCTCACTGAGTCCCACACCCATGGGCCAGTCCGGAAGGGCCTCACTCTTCCAAAGATTGCCTTTCCGAAAGAGAATCAGTCTATATGCCCTGCGGCTTTTCTATACATAAACCACCTGGTGCCATTCTGGAAGCATGTAGCATTTTGAAGCAGTCACAATTCTCAGAATTCAAGAAAAGCAATTCTTTCCAAAATGGCACCTGCTTCCAAGATGGCTCTAAGCAGCTTCTACAGTACATAGGAAGGCTGCATGGCACACCAGCTGATTGTCTTTCAGTAAGGAAATCTCCAAAGATCACTTTTCCAACAGAGTGTCCAGCTGATATGCCATACAGGATTTTACAGGGGCCGCTTCGCACCATTCTAGAAGTGGCTGCCATTCTTGCAATTTCTCAGAAGCACACGAGTTTTCAAACTGCATGATTCGGAAAATCACACCTTGCTGAGAGATTGTACAAATGGAGCCCACTACAGAACATACAAGGCTGTTTCTGTAGGTAAACTGCAATGTCTCATTGGCGGGGTGCTCTTTTTGAGGTCAGAAGAAATCAGTGAAACAAGGCACAACAGGAGGAGAAGGCCCAAGGGTGTGGAATCCAGTGGGGCAGGAAACTGTGCAAGCGGTGCCTTGAGGGTGGGAGAGGTCCTGAAAATCTAGCATAGTCAAGTCAGCTGGGGAATAACAGTAACTAAAGCATTAGTCTTAATTGACAGTTACCTTGCTAGATTGCACTAATTCATAAATATGTTCTTTATTTGATCCATGCTATTAACAACCAACCTTCTATTTTATTGCAGCTGCAATTTACAGAAATCGCTAGAGATTTAGGAAATGCCTGAAAGGGAGCGGAGGAGAGGAATGTGCTAATTACAGATCTTTTGTCCTAGTTCTCCTGAGCAGAACAAAAAACAGTCTTATGAAATCTAAAAAAATCTAACTTCCAAAGCCACACTAGTATTATTGTTAGGCCATAATAAGACACAAAATATGTTTTCTTAGTATCATTGTATTAAAAATTGAAGGAGTCAATACCTGAAATTCAGTAGTCTATTGTCAAAAAGAAATCTAATTCTGAATGGTAATACTCTGCCCAAGGAAGTCATCATTCCCAAACTGACACCAAAACTAAGAACGTCAACATCACACAACACATGACAAATTGATGCTATGTGATTCAAGTGACATCACATTCAAAACTTATTTTTTAACTTGCAGGACTTTAGAATTTTGGATTAACAAGTTCTTTATCTGCATGAAAAAATATGGAAGGGTAGATAACTAAAAGCTTTTGAAATTATGTCTACATTTAAAAAATAAAATGAACATTCTGCATAGATTTATATCAAATTGACACCAGTAAAATCTGAATACAGAAATACATTAAATTATCAAAATGGGCATTCAATCTTTTAGTTTGAAAATTTTGCTTTACGGTATTCATTATTTTGCCCATTTTAATATAGTGTATACACTCACTTACTCTTTGCGTTGCTCAGCTAAGGAACTGCCACGGGTCAGTGCAAACATATCAAACTCTTCTTCCAGTTTGCTGGAATTATTGAGGGACTTCAAACCTGAACTGACACTATTAGAACTGAGATCTACAAGGCAAAAGACAGCAAGGTATCATCTAGAATGTGAAAAATATATGATGTAATGAATCGATTGGTCTGACAAAAGAAGACTCAAGCTTTCTTGTGTGGAGGGGGCAAATTCTCCAGATGAGGAAAGTATTAGAAAAAACTATTGTAACTTCTACCCAGCATGCACTTGGCCAGATATGACTATCAGGTTTTAAATAATTTCTCAATGAATATGCCTATTACAGCTTGTGTGGGATTACATTCAAATAACATTGTTTTTCTGTTTTTCTTTTTAATAAAAGGAAAATTATATAAAAACGAGAGAGAGCTCGTGAAATAACCAGAATTATAAATGTGAATGGAGAAAAGAATTTTATAACTCTACAAACCTAACTAAGATACTTACCAATTCCTGCAAGCTGAGATGAAAGTGTATTGGCAGTTTCAGGAACTTTTTGTGCTGGTGTGATACTAGGGCCCATGTCAGGCAGACTGTTTTCATTTTCTGTGTCATTTTGTTGTTGCTTGGGAAAAAAAAAAGAGAATGCATTTTGCTAATCTTGGATTACTGTGAAGGATTACAGCATTTCTTCAAAACATGCCTCTCAATTCACAGATCATGTGTTTTGATTTGCAGGGAAATCTAACCAAGGATATGAAAAGCCTCAGAAAAGGGCGATATGAATGAAAAGTTAACAGTCAGTCAAAAAGAAGTGCTAAGGTTTACAGTTCTAACAAACAAAAAAATGAAGAAAAGACCATGTAGGCCTTCCAATGTTCAAAGAAATTCTCACACAAGCATTTCCTGGGGCATCTTAAGATTTCAATAGATGACAGACTTCATGCTTCCAATGTAGATTCTACTATGCAATCAGTAACATTTTTGGGGTTCCCTGGAGTTGACATTTATGCCATGCTATTAAAGGATGGTTATAAAAGTATATGACAAAAATGAGGACAAGTTTAGTAATGTACACAGATGAAGAACAGTGTTTCTGGGATAATATATTATTCACCATCTCAAACTTTTGCCTACATTGACTGGTTGTTGTCCCATTTCTATCTGGAAAAGCCAGATTGAAACTATGATCTTTGTCATAAAGGACACAAACTCTTCCCCTGAACCACAGCTATTGCCTTAGTTTAGGATCAGTCCAAACAACAAGGTACACTAATGAACAATCTTCCTAGAATCTTTCTTTAAATCTAGTCAATGCAAAACTTACCGTATTTTTCAGCCTATAGGATGCTCCAGATCATAAGACGTGGGGCATTCCCGGCGTCCCGCGGAGCGATTCCCCCCCCCCGCAGGGTGCCGGGAACGCTCCAGTCCAAGCAGCAGGGTGACTCCCCCGCTGCGGAGATTTCGGCAGAGCGATTCCGTACACATGGAAATCGCTCTGTCGGAAGTTCTGCAGCGGGGAGGTCACCCCGCTGCGTGGGTTGGGGCATTCCCGGCGTCCCGCGGAGCGATTCCCCCCTCCGCGGGGTGCCGGGCACGCTCCAGTCCAAGCAGCGGGGTGAGTATTCGCTTTA
>JANHFO010001862.1:125874-143664 GCA_032468095.1 Pareas carinatus | reverse complement strand
CGCCAAGAAACTCGCAATCTTACACGGGGAAAAACCCGAACATGCTCAAACTTACATATATATATATATATATATATATATGGTTCTTTTCCTTGAATGTGTATTACTTTTATTTGCTTCCATGGCATTGTGTTTACTAAATTTTTAAACTTATGACTGGGAAAATCCTGTTTACTATAATGAATTCTTGTCTTAACTCCCTTTTAAAATATCTACTTGAGTATGATACTTGAATGATGCTCAATTTTGTCCTTTTAAGAAAACTAGGTCTGTTAATCTTACCTGATTTTTAAAAAATATGTGTGTGTGTGTGTGTGTGTGTGTGTATGCACGTACACTGGGATTTATTTACCACACCAATCTAGAAAGATTCAAATTTCAAAGTGTAAGAGGACACTATTGAGGACACTATATTATAAAGTGCATTAATAACATGAAGTAATGATGGTAACTAATGGTCATTTCCCTAGGGCCTGCTAAGTGAATATGCTATTGCTAATAACTTGCTCATAGCTACTGAGGTGTTCCTGCCATTTCAATATTTTTGTAAATTTGTCTTTAAAATTAATAACATAAAACTGGATTTAAGATGACCACAAGCAGTTTTAAAAGCAGTTGGCAGAGTTAAGAAGTACCTTTACTTAGGGAGGTGAACTAGTTGTTCTCAATGAATAGTCCTCAAAATAGCTAGGAGATGCTTGTTAGAGCACTATTTGTCCTACTGTCCAGTTAAAAATGACGTGATTGATGTCAGTGATGGAGAAAAGGTAAAAAAATACGTGATCTGGATGTGCAATCAGTTGATAAAAGAGTTTCTGATTCTTATTTGTCTAACAAACACAAGAGAAAAAGCTCATCCTTCAATACATTCTCTCAAAAATGATCAACTTGGAATTTGTCAGTACTAGAAACAAGTGCAAACATCTTTTTAGTCAAAGGTGTATTGCTGTTTCCCCTAAATTCCTGGCTGGGGAACTCTGCCTGAATTCTGGTATCATTTTGCTCATTCTGACATATTGTTGATTGACGAGTCTCAGCAAATAATTACACAATTAATTTGACAGGCCTAAAAGTCTACTAAGTGTCAATGTGCGAAGACAGAGACTTCAGTTTAGACAAAGAATAGAACAAAAAAGAAAAGCATTCAGACTTACAAAAGTGTCTCTTTCCATCTATAGATGTCTAAATAAGTGAAAATATTATAAATTCCATTAATTTCTTTTACCACCTTCCACCCAAAAAACAGTTTAAGTGCTATGCTTGTGCAAATTTTACTGTTGAAGGGTAAGCATAACTCCTATTTTCTACTTCTATAGATGTCCCCTTGGTGGTGCTATTAACCAAGCTTTCCAGTTTTTGTCTTTTAGCTTGAAATTCTGATTAAAATTACCAAATGGCTGTATGCCATAGTTGTTCTAACATATAATTACAGCAAAGCATGATCAAGCTTCTAAATGCTAAAAGACTGCATTAAATTTGAAAGATTGCAGTAAAATAAACCAGCTCTGCTTCAGAATGGCGCATGATGCATATATCTCTGTGAGATTGGTTTTTCTCCTTCAAATGTTTTCCTTAAGTAACTTTTCAGATTCTGTACTTGAAAACTGAAGCAATTATATCAAAGAGACACAAAATGCTAATAATGGTATATGCAATCTTTAGCTGGGCTATAATTTAATATAATGATGCTGTTCAATATTACGTGGTTCCCTTCTGGCCCATTTATTGGAAATATTCAGCATTTTTATTATCCAGGATGTAAATCTTTATGATAGGATTTAAAGAAAACTAATGATAGTGCTGACTACCAGAGGGTCATTTGATCTGAACAATAACATTTTATTGTTAAAATAAAATGAAATACCTCTTGGTATCTTCAAGATCAATCATTTTATTAAGATGTAGAATATCATTAGTGTATGTATGTATGTATGTATGTATGTATGTATGTATGTATGTATGTATGTACGTACGTACGTAGGTATGTATGCACACACATACACACATATGTCTGTGTGTGCATGTGGTACACATACTATACCATACTGGTGTATACCATTCATATACACTTGTGTGTGTGTGCGCGCACTATACATTCCATACCTGGGCTACAAAAACCCAGATAAGCACCAGATGGCAGCAAAGTATATTCTGTATTTTAAAATTTTCTTTCTTAAAGAAATACAGAATTTTCTGTATTTCATGGCTCCTTGGGAAAAACATTGTTACAGAGGACCCCCTGGTTGATTAAAAAAGGTTATTATTAACAATTAGAGAATAGTTTGGATTCAAAGAAGAAGGGGGAGATTTTGAGGCTGAATACTAAAAATCATGGCTGGAAAATCTGGAGATTCACAGTGATATGCAGCTGAAATCAGAATCTTTTCTATCCTCTTTCATAGAATCTAAGCCAGGATTGTGAGACCAAATCCCAAAATAGAGCGGTTGTGTTTTTGTGCAGAAGCCCAGAAAGTTGAATTATTCAGGTTTGAGTGTGCAAATCTCTTTTTGGAACAACTATGGTTAGTCATGTGCTAAGTAATCTTAGATTGGACTTAGTTGAGCATTAGCAGCCATACATCTGACTGAACAATGTCATCCATTGGTCGAAAAAGACCTACTGAGAACTATATAGTTGTTGACTTAACCATCTGTTGAACGCTGCTGCTCATACTTGACTTTCTCTCTTGCTTATTCCTTGTGCTGATTACCATGCTTAAACCTGATTATTACTCTTTACTTTCCTCAGAATAGAGTAATCAGATATGGTCCTTAGAGTTACTATACAGCTGCCTTCCAATTAGTTCTTTGGCTAATCACTACTGTACTTAATAATGTCAGTACTAAAATTAAAAACACTATGAGGAAGGTTGTGCTTATTATTAGGGCTATACAAGGCTTTAGGTTAGAAAGAGATGCTTTTGGATATCCAGGATTATGAACAGAGAACCTATCTGCCACTCATTAAAGTAGCCATGTATGTATCCAGAATCCAGATCCATTGTGCATCTGTTTGATCTGGAAACAGATGTAAATGCTTTAATGCAGGGGTGTCAAACACAATTTTATTAGGGGCAACTGACACTGTGGTTTCCGTGTGTTCCCCTTCCCCTTCTGCTCCTCGAGATCCCACCAATCCCCCTCCACATCCATGCAGACCCCTGCTGTGGACCCCGCCGATCTCCCCGCAGTCGTCAATGATCCCCCCATGGCCAAAAATCCCTACCTACGCCGCCTCCACCTCCAGGGAGTGACTTGCTCGCTTCCAGGTCTGGTTCATGGGCCAGATCCAGGTAAGCTGCAGGCCATATTCGGCCCATGGGTCGCCTGTCTGACACCTATGCTTTAATGGATTGCAGACAAGAACTGTATTCATTCTCCTGGGCTTTCTGGAGCATCTCTTCCCAACCAAATCCAAAACAAGGAACAATCCTAGTAGTAAATGGTAGCTCATATTGTGCTGAAGTTTATTACTCTGCTTCATATATGCCTGACTGCAAGGGCCTGGGGATCACAAGATCATATGACATCATGTGAGGTAACTTCTCTTAGGTTGGTGTTTCATAATTTTTTGCTGTCCAAATGTACTAGGGCTACACACCTACAATTTCCAGCTAGTATGGCCACCAGTGACTGGACATACTGGACATTGCATTCAAAACCTATAAAGTGTGTGTGGTGTCCATATTTCCTCTAAAAATCTGTTAAAATGTTTTAAACATTTTAAAAAAATATTTTCATCTCAAACTCTGAATTGCAGGTCTCTCTTCAACAACGATACTTTCCTGATGACTTGAATTGATGCTTTTTCTAACATCCGGATTCCATACTATAACGTCTGTTCAACCACTTTCGACATGCACATTTCTATTTGAAAATGTTCACTGCTTAGCTTGAAAATGGCAAGGTTCATACAGTCTTAAAATATGCCTTTAACCAACATTTTATTTCCACTATTTATTACTTGAAAATTAGATTACCAAGCCCTTATGGATCTAAATGCACAGAGTACCATCAAATTTTGTTATTTTATAATTAAATAAAGTTTTATTGTTAAAATAAATAAGCTTGCCTAATATGCTGTATAATTTTGCCTTCAGGGCTATCATCTAAATTCATCAAAAGGAATCTGTCATCATAAAAATTTCCTGCCCCTGAGGCTTTAGAATAAAAAGAGAAAATCGTGAGTGAGAGAGGAAAAAAAATTAATGGAGCCTCATCAGCATCAGAATAAACGCAAAAATAGATATGACAAGTTGGGTTTGTATAAACTTGTCACTTGCTACTATAGAGACAAAGATCCATTACCTCTCCGTTATGCTGCTGCTAACTTAATTTATAGCAATTTATTCTATAAAAGTAGATTGTAGCTATGCTGGCTTGGAACAGGAAGAAAAGAAATCACCTTAGCTGCTCTGAATATAAAAATGGTAATGTGTATAATAGATTTCTGATAAAGTAATTTGAACAGCAAACTAATATTCAGGCTAAATGCATTTTAGTGAACCTCATCACATCCCAACAACTCAGCTAGATGCATTTATAGATAGAAAGATAATTGAGTCACATGTTCCACAAAACTTCTGTTGTGGGGGAGAGCATATGATTTTTGCCTATAATAGCATATTCTGGAGAATATCTAAGAAAACAGATGCACTAGCCTGCAGCCTGATGTTAATTTTATCTCCCATATAAACTACTGGTACACTAACAATGTAACCTTTACACCTTTCTGAGATATATATATATATAAGTTAGAAAAAATATAGGTATCATGCAAAGCTGGACCTACAAGATCCCAAGTCTGAAAGTAGATCACTGAACAAGTTTCTATAAGGAATTTTATTCATTTAATTTAACATTTTAGAGGTCTTTTCACATCTTGCATTTTGAAGAAGCAGTTAAGAAGTTTTAAAAAGCATGCATAAAGCATAACCAATGTTCAAAATGAATTTCTAATGGTATAAGTACATTTAAGGTGATTGAACAGTCAGTGACTAACCTGATTTTTCTACCTTAAAAAAATGAAATGTTCCTTGCATTTAATTCGACTGATTTTAAAACATTCAACAAAATTACATATGACTGTGCTATACTGTCCAGTATTTTTGTAGAAGATATGCTAATACTACTTCAAGCTAAAGAGTTCCATTTCATACTTGCAAAATTAACATTCTTCAAGATATTTTCTTCCATTCCTTGCTCAAAGTCAAGAAGTTAGGAGCATCCAATATAAGGCTACGGTACAGTAGAATTAGATAGTAACAATATCTATAGAGCTGTTTCTCTTTTGTCTGCCTTGTAACATCAAATACAGATCTGCAGAACACAATTCATGATATGATGTTATCATACGCTTGTATTTCTTCACTATTATCTTCCATTATTAAAGCTGATAGAGGAAAGCACTGAAATTTAGTTTGATGGTTACATGCTATGTATTGTGTTGTCTTGATATTACTGTGAAGAATGGAACAAGAAATCTAACACAGGGCCTCTTGTATTATTTAGCCATCCTCCATTAATTTATATTTTCAGAAGCATTTCATAATACCATTATCTCAGGAATGTAATGGTGTGTTATACTGGCAAGGGTACACCATCAGTTTCAGTAGTCATTCATAAATGTATTGTACTATGCATTGAAATCAAAATGACATCCTACCTGATGTGTTATAAGTAGGGATAATTTATATATAATTATATTCATTCTCTTGTGAGCATTTGAAGAGGTAATTTCTCTCCACCTGCACAATCAAATTATTATTGGAAAAATAGAGGGAGGGAGGAAATAAGAACTTCTTTTAAAGAACTAGAGATAACTTTTTGATGGGTTTCCTGAAAACCATCTACAGGTCTATATCAGTAATATTTATGATAATATGCAATCTATCCATCTCCATATAATGCCAATCATTATATAATATTATGCAGCAACATACACTTTCGTGTGAATATGTGTGAATAGTTATATGTAAAAGAATAAGTACATGAGACTCAAAGTAGGCCATGAAGGCAAAGGGGTTAATAAGATTGCAGTTTGAACAACCCATGGAAAAATATCAGAATGAGTTGTCTAAAGAACTTAAAAGTTCTGATTCTCAAAATAAAGTTGGTTTCAGAAAAGCTGTTAAGTGCGAAAGACCAGGTCCACACATGAAGGTTCAATTAACCTGATTTATTGCTAAAAGCCTATGCATAGAAATTTTCTCAACAGTCAGCATTTGGTTAGATAAGAGTCAACAGTACTCAGGGGAGGTTAGACTTTGCTTGTGGTCATATAGAAATGCTAGGCTCACCTGCCTTTTCATTCCAATCTCAGGTTCTGCCATTTCTTCTTCCATAAGAGCAGATGATTCTCATGTAAAACAGATGAGGCAATAGCATTCCAGTGGAAAATACCAAGAAGTCTGAGAAAAGTGTCAGATGGGGTTGCTCACGTTTCTTGAATGATATAAAAATGTATGGTAATAATAGGCCTTTGGATATTTCACATAGAATGAACATTTCCTAAGAGTCTCCTTCCTTGATTCTTCTGAAACTAAAATTCAACCTAATCAATCAGAGTTTGATTTTGGAAGGTATACATGTGTATTTGAAATCAGTTCTTAGTTCAGAAAATGAAACAAAAGTTCTAAATGTGTATTGATTTTTCTGTGTTGGAGTTTTTGTATAAGAAAGAACAAATACAGATACTTTCTACTCTTCAGTATGACTTGCTCTAATAAAAAGTTTCATTCAAATCAAGCACAAGTTCTGGCAGCTTTATCAAACTATCCATGTAATTTTCTTGGCAGCAGTACAGAGGTTGATTGCACTGCTTCCTTTCAGGATGTTTTTTTTAAAGTAGATCCTCTGCAAATGCAAGATTTTCCAATTGCTCTAAAAGTTCTTGCATAACAGTGTTGGGACAGATTGACTGCTGATAATCAGTTATGTAATTTGCTAAAGCTATCCAGGCTTTATCAAGTTTAGGTTAATTGGAACAGGGTCACTTGGAGTTTCATAAACAACGTTGCATATTCTCATGGGCATGTCAAATATATCAGAATCAGAATCAAAATTTATTTTAGCCATGTGTGTCAAGACACAAAAGGAATTTGTCTTAAGTGATAGTGCTCAAAACTACTTACAGGCACATCAAGAATATAATCAAGATACATTCATATGTGCATAATCATGATCATTTGTATATATAGGCGTATATAGACTTAATCAAATAAGTATATAAGCATAAGATACATTCATAGTTGTCATGTCTTGTAAAGTGCAGACAGAAACCATTTCAAAGGACACCCTTCACACTAACACTGTTCTATAAATCAGCTGTTTGGTAGGTTGATGACATGAGGAAAGAAACTGTCTCGTTATGTCTAGTTGTTTTGGTTTGCAATGCTCTATAGTGTCCTCCGGATGGGAGAAGTTTGAACAGATTATGACCAGGGTGTGAGGGATCCATAATTATTTTTCCCAGTCTCTTTTTGGATCGTTCAGTGTACAGATCTTCAATGGAGGGGAGTTTTGTGGCAATTATTTTTTGGCAGTCCTAATTATTCTCTGAAGTCTATGTTTATCTTGAATTGTTGCATTGCCAAACCAGACAGTTATTGAGGTGCAAATTATGGACTCAATGATTCATCTGTAGAACTGAGTCAGCAGTTCCTTGGGTAGTCTCAGCTTTCTGAGTTGTCTCAGAAAGAGCATTCTTTGATGTACTTTTTAAATGACATCTTTGATGTTGGCTGACCATTTTAGATCTTGAGATATTGTAGAGCCCAGATATTTGAAAGACTCTATTTTTGTGATTGTGTTTTTTGATATTGTGAGAGGGGATAGAATAGACTGATTTCTTCTAAAATCAACTATCATTTCCACTATTTTGAGTGAGTTCAGTTTTAGGTTGTTCTTTTCGCACCATAAGGCTGGTTGTTCAATTTCTTGTTTGTAGGCAGATTCGTTGTTGTCTCGAATGAGGCCAATCACTGTTGTGTCATCTGCAAATTTTAGTATTTTGACAGAGGGGTCTTTTGAGGTGCAATCATTGGTGTATAAGGAGAAGAAAAGTGGAGAGAGCACACAGCCTTGAGGAGCACCTGTGCTGATTTTACAGATGTTTGATGTTATTTTTCCTAGTTTCACCTGCTGCTTCCTGTCTGTTTGGAAGCCTCTGATCTATTTGCAGGTGTGGTCAGGTACATTTAGCTGAGTCAGTTTGTTTATAAGAATATCTGGAACAATAGTATTGAATAAAGAACTGAAGTTCACAAAAAGGATTCTTGCATATGTCTTTGGGTAATCAAGATGTTGGAGTATGTAGTGTAGTGCCGTAAATGTGCAGTCACAGAAACATGTACGATACAAACAAGAGGGAGGAACAACCCCATCATTAGAGAGTGGTAGTTAAGTTGGAGGTCATAGCAATGGCAGAGTCCTAAGAGTCTAGCTGTCTCTTTGTGCTGAAGAGAAGATCTTTCTGTAACTCGTGACCAGTCCTGATCACTAAGCACTTTTGCTGAGAGATTTTATTTTGTCAGTGCTGAAGTAAGATTCAACCCGGATCTGTACAAGAAATTTAATTTTGCCCTTCACCTCAGCTAACAAAAAATCTCCAGTAAGTCTAGATACAAGTTTAACAAGCAAACAAAACCACTCTTCAATGCCATATCGTTTGGAAAAAAATACTATAAATATAGTATAGCGAGAACAAATTTGACCTTGATTAAAATTGGGAAGCCTGTAAAACATTGGCACTTGAATCATATTTTTTTACAGGTCGTAAATATGTCATGTCATCCATCTCTGCTTTAAAACATCAGTACCTTACTTATTTATTAAGGAAAGCAACAGAATAATTATACCTGTATTTTTGTCCTGTTGGAGTACTACACTAGTACAAACAAGAGAAAATGTCCTGCTTGATTGTGCATTGTTGATTTTTTTTCTTTTTGTGCCTTCAAGTCAGTGTTTGATTCCTGGTTACTGCCTTGGCAGGTCCCTGCAGTTTTCTTGAGAAGATTTTCCAGAAGTGATTTTCCACCGTGGATACATCTTCTAAATTTGTAGGATAACTTTCTAAGGACTGGCTTTATTGTTCCTATAACTGGCTTGAACTTGCCTTTCACAATTGAAAAACTTTTAGAAAATAGTGGCTAATATTGGTTCTTGTTTCTTAGCTGAAGGGCTTGTACTTTAATTCTCTGAGGGTGAGATTTTTCCACTGACATCAACAGTCATGTTTCTTATGGTTTCAGAAAGAGATTAGGCTCCGGAAAATGATATTTGAACAAAGCTATTAAAGGAGAAGAGAAAAGTATAGGAAGCAATCAGACCACCAATTCATAGTAGGCCTGTCAAATTGATCGGTTACTTAACCTCAAAAACGATCATTTGATGACCTCAAAAGTTCCTTTTAATTATTCTTATTGCCTCTGCAGTAAAAGTGTTACTGAAAAACCTGTAAAATTAACCACCTTCTTAAAAGAAATCTAACTTTTGCTGGAATGACCTCTGAAAGGCAAGGAATTCCATAGCTTAATATTACTCCACAGATATATTTTTGTTGTTTTATTGCTTTGCAACCTAGTGCCCTTTACATTGACAATGTGGCTGATTTTTTAAAATAATTTTATAGGGCAAAGTACATATGGAGAATCAATCTGTTTAGCAGAAAATGTTTGATCTTTTTAAGTGCCTTATCCATAACTCCTTAGAACTGTTCACCCTTGTAGTTGAACAGTTCTTTATCTTACACAAATTCAGTCAGCCTGTTCTGGTGACCTTCCTCATGACTTTTACCTACCCTCCTTTTGCTGAAAAACTGAAAAGCAATCTATATTATGCAATGGGTCAGTTTCCTTATCTATTTCTATTCTGGGATGGGGAAGAATGATTTTTTTCTTTAATGCATTCATATCTATTGCCTTTTAATCTTTTAGGAGACATTCAGCTTCTTTATATTCAGCAGAGATCTGCTTCAAAATATTTATTTATTAAGTTATTTATAGCCCACTTTGAGATTTTAAAAATATTCTCTCCCTTTCTTCCCACCAGCCTCTCCCCATGCTCACAGTAAAGACAAGATAAAAATTTCCAGTATTGTGGAAATTTTGTCAATCTATTTGGGGGACATTGTCTGGGAAGAACGGATAGACCTCAATTACCACCACAACTGGAACTGGAGTCTTGGTCACTGAGTGAAGCGGATATTAAGCAGGATGCCTACAAGGGCAGATTCTTCAGTTGGCACCAGAAATGGAACTGAAATTTTCAGCCTGCAGAAGGATTTCTGCTAACCCTCTGATGATTTCAGCTCTGTTCTTGCAGCCTGCTCCAAGAGTTTCAGCTCCCCTCTGTCCCATCCATTTGCAACCTTCCCTGCCATTTTCCCCATTGACCTTCTGAGGAAGCTGGTAGAGGAGTTTGCAAATGGTGATTATAGGTTTGCGCTTGGCAATTGGTTGTAAATGCTGGTTGGTTGCCAAGCACCCCAAATGTAATCCACTACAGCATGTGTGTGGGCATGATGGATTTCAACATCTAGAAATACTTTATGGGCCATAAAGCACCTTTCCTGAGGCTGTTGTAACTTTGAATGGTTGATAAATGACTGGTTGTAAAAAAGGAAAACTCTGTACGTTTAATTTACCCCGTAATGGTAGCTTTTTAGTTACCTAGCAAATGATAGCATGGGATAGAATGTCAAGGGAACAGTGTCAGCTGGGACATGACTCTGATTTATTTTGCCTCATCATGTAGGATGCTTAACTTGATCACTTCACCTTTCTTTGTTCCTCTTTCACCCTTCTCCAAGTGGTCACAGAGATCACTGGCTTGTGAAACATTATTCTTTATTCAGTTTTACTGCCACATAAAACCGCTCTACACTCTACAAAACCTCTGCATAAAACTGAGAGGAGAATGAATTTGTTTAGATGGCAAAATGGGGAATTACCTCTCATTATTTCTGTTACTGCACAACCTCAGTCCCAAAGCTTGACTTATTTTATTCATGAATATGAATCTCATTTCAAGCTTAGTTCTTCTCCAAGAACTCAAGCAACAGACATGGGTAGTCTATCCTTCACTATATCCTCTCAGTATCTCGGCTTCTCTGGTGATGGATGGGTGAGGCAAGGAATCTGTGAAGCATAACATTCTGAAAACTTAAGAATGTCCTCCCATGCAGTATTTTTTGAAGCTCTACACATCATACATATATTTTAGCAAATTGGTATCTCTATTGCAGACAAAAACTCAGCCATGCTATCACAATTGTGTATTCCTTAAGCAATGTCATATATTATAGAAGCTGAGTATTCTGTGTTAAACAGTTATATCCGGAAACTAATAAATTATGGACAGAAGTATGATATCTGCCTTCCATTTTTGCTCCTGAATAGCTGATATTTAAATGTGGCTGATGATTCCTGAACGTAAAGCCAACAAGATTAGTAACCATTAACTCAGCCTACTACATGTCCAGCCCATTTTAAAGCTATCTAAATCTTCCACCACTCCCATGTCTGACGGAAACAAATTCCATAATTTGCATTGTGAAAAAAGGGAAGGAAGTCAGGCTAACAGGACCAAGAAAGAACAAACAGTTGCTTTAGACCCATGGCACCTTTTATATAATTAAGATATTTTTTATGATGGACTGTTGCATCCTGACATGCTATGGGGATAGCCATGACATATAGCTGTGAACTTTTAACACTGCAAAGAAAATCAATGGGAAACACTGTTACAGAGAATGTGTGCGCATTTATGGTAGACTTTGCTGCTGTTGTTTATTGGTTATATTTGTCAAAAGACTGGAGAAATAATAATTCTGTCTCTGTCTTTTTGTCTATATTCTTATCATATGACAACCCCTTTAAAATTTACCTTGATTTGTAAATGCTGATACCAAGAATAGGGGGTTAACTTCTTCTCCAAAGCACATGAAGGCAGAACAAGAAGCAATGGATGGAAACTAATCAAGGAGAGATGCAACCTAGAACTAAGGACAAATTTCCTGAACAATTAATTAGTGGAATGACTTGTCTCCAGAGGTTGTGGGTTCTCTGACACTGGAAGTTTTTAAGAAGAGATTGGACAATCATTTGTCTGAAATGGTACAGGGTTTTCTGCCTGAGCAGGGGGTTGGACTAGAAGACCTCCAAGGTCCCTTCCAACTCTGTTATTTGGTATTCTGTAGACTAATAGAATGAATAAGAAAAACAAATTCAAACTTTTTAATTTGAGTCAAATATTGCTTAATGCTCTCCTACCTTATCTTTCTACTGGGTTATTTTTGTTTTGTTATTTAAAACAAAAACAAAAATATACTTAGACTAAAGTCCACAATTCCTTATCACTTCAAGGGGACTGTTTCAAGACATCTGAATGAAGGAACCGACATAACAGTCAGGGACAGAAGCAATTTATTTCAGGGACAGAAGCAGTTTCTGTGGTCAGTCATGAATGTAAAAATAAGCAGTTGGTAAGCTGTTCAGTGGTGCAAATCTCCATTAAACACAAATGTAAAGATTAATGCAATAGAAATAAGAATATGCAGAAGAGAACAATTTCTGTTTTAAATAACTGATTTAAAGTTTAAATGAATAGTTACCAGTGGCAATGTAAAATTGGATTTGGCAAGTAATAAATGAAGAAGCATGGAATAATCTTCTGTTGCTTCCACATTGGAGACTTCATTACTATTCATATATTATTTATCATACAGCTGTTTATTATCTTTTCCAATTTCCTGTAAGTTGATTGCATTTTATTTGCTTTGCAACTATTTTTGTATCCTTTCTGTAGCCTTTTTACAACCAAAGTACTGAAAATCTTTACAACTGCACTAAGTACAATTGGAGTGCTAGAGGCTCTAGCAGGCAAAGGCAAATGGTGTGGCCAAGTTGGATAAATGCAGGACTTTCAATGTGAAAAATTTTCGACATCCCGATTAATATATTCTTACACCAGCCGTCCCCTAAACTGGCACCCACCAAATGTGCTAGGCCTGCAACTCCCAGAATCCCTCAGCTATGTTGACAAATGATTTTTGAGATTTTCCCCAAAGTTTTAAAATGGATTAATTTCAGAGCTGTATTAGTGCTCTGTGTGCATTTTTAGCTTTGTATTTTTAAAGTAGTTACAAAACAGGGCACCAGATTATAAATAGATGTATGAGTCACATTATTTTATTTCACACTTTCACAGCATGGCACTCTTCAGATGTCTCGAGTTCCTAGTTCCAAGCATTCTAATACAAGAAAACAATACCACGTTCTTAGGAAATTCTCGGGACCATAGTTTCAATCCATCTGAGGGACATTAAATCGGGGGAAGATTATTGTAGTACATGGCATGCTGAGAGTGCTGCCTTTCACTTCACCCTGTGTCCATTGTCCATATCTGTGGTGTGTCAACTGAGCTAATTTTAGACAAGGCTTTAATGTTTTATCAAAAGAGTACCAGGCAGTGTTCAGAGATAGCTCAAATGGCAAATCCCAGGGTTATAGCTCCTCTGTACCTGTGATCTATTACTTGGGCAACTTGAAAGATTGCTAAAATCCTTGGCCCCATGTTAGGGAGAACAAGTGCTTATTTTAACTGTTGGCAGGTGATATTCAGTGGAAGGGAAAATGAAGCCAAGGGAATCCATCAATTGCTTTTCTTAAGTTAATGGTAAGGACAGCACCAGTTGCCAATCTTATTACTGAGGCAGAACACATTCTGGCATTTGGGATGGTAGAATTTATATTGGCATGCTTTTCACAAGCACTAAAGGATAGGACATTAACATGGATGATGGTGGTGAGCAAAAGCTGTTCTGCAGAACATTTACTCGGTTTTCCTTATACATTATTGATTTTTTTTAACTGCCATTGATTCAAGAGGGTCAAGAACTAAAACAGAGTATGTCATCATTTGACCAATTTTCATAAAAAAGCAAGGCTCTTAACCAAGTTTATTCTATGGTAAATCCAACTTCATTCATTGTTTTTCCAATCTTCTTAATTAGGTTTGATTTAATGTTTTTAATGTGTTTTATTGTTCTGTATTGTATTGTGCTTTTATTTGGCCTGTCAGCCGCCCTGAGTCCTTTGGGAGAAGGGCGGGGTATAAATAAAACTATTATTAGTATTATCATTATTATTATCACCAGTGCAAGGTGATAATGTCACTTAATTGGCCAATGCGATGATATAATCAAGCCCAGAGGACATCAAGAATTCAGATTACCTATTTGATTGTCAGTTCACTGGGGAGAGTGGAAAGAATAAATTAAATGAACAATCGGTACCTTCTCCTAGGTGACATCTGATATGTTTTTTGAAGAATATGGTCGTGGTTTTTTTATCTTCTCCAGACCATGAGATTCCACCCCCCCATACTTTAGATCATCCTTATTGGCTTTTTCTGAAATTATTCTGATTTTTCTACAACCTTTACAGTGAGTGAACAAGACAGCTGAGATGAATATGTATTGATAGATCTTACACATGACATGGTGTCAATGGAACAAACTCACACATTTTGGTGAAATGTTGTGAAATGTTGACTAATCACAAGTCCTATATGTTTTCTTTGCTTCGAGAGTCAAATAGCAAGAAACAGGATATATAGACCAAACAGAAGGGAAGGGAATAAATGGCTGGCATCCCATTTTTCACTAAGCAATCATGTTTGCGTTTAACCTTCTTTTTCCTTAGAAAGCCATAGGGACTTGATTTGCATGCACTATTAAAGTATGAAAGTCAGTTTTGAGTAGTGGTTGAGATACCAGACGCGAGGACCATGAGTTCTAGTCCCACCTTCAGGGTGACCTTCAGCCAGTCACTTTCTCTCAGCCCCAATAAGGAAGCAATGGCATTCACCTCTGAAAAACCTTGCCAAGAAAACTTCAGGGACTGGTCCAGGCAGTCACTAGGAGTTAAAAACTGGCTTGAAGTCACAACCCCCCTCCCCCGAGTATAATCTATGGTCTCAAGCCACTATAGCTGCTCTAACCCAACACGTTAGGTCAAAGATTAAAAAGAAAATCCCAAAGTCACATAAGGCTCCATGCAATCTGTCAATGCAGTCACTGTTTTGTGGGATTTCCTTCTTTAAAGCTTGGAGAACAGGCGATCCCTTGTTATCCCAGATGCTGTATCACCTGATTTCCTACATCAGCAGGGAGTTGAGCCAGGTGCGTGGCTTTTGCTTTTCCAAGTTCTCCCAGAGCCCTATTCAAAGTGCCAATTCCTCTTTAGGAAGCTGTGCACCCCTTGTTAGGAAGATGAGTGAGAAGCCACTTCTTTCTCCTGTAGGGGAAGGTCTTCCAATTGTGCTTGACTTTTGGTGATTTATTTGGGCACATCTATGCCAGTTTTCTTAGCAATGTTACGGAAGTGGTCTGCCACTCTTTTCCTCTGAAAGCTTTCCAGTCGAATCTACAATTGGGTTTTTTTTCCTAGCAGTCTCTCCTTCAAATATTAACTCAGTCCATTTTGTTTTCTAGAAAAGTCAAAGGCAGTTAGGTACTGCCATCTCCCTATGTTGAATAGACCAGCGGCCCCTAACCTTTGGGGCATCAGGGGACATGTTCCATGGAGAAAGGTTTTCCCAAGGCCCGGAGGGGGGCGTGTTTTTGCGCGCCGCTTGCATCCCATGGATGGGGTTTGGCTTGTTTGCAAGGCCTGGTTGCTGGCAGGCTGTGGCCTGGTGCTGGTGCATGGTGTGATCCCCCTCCCCCAGCATAGGCCCTTTTAGCTAAAGCTGGAAGAGACACACATCACACCTTCTGTTGGCCTCCTGACTGTGGATCTCAGTCTTAGAAGAGGCAAATTTAGCCTCATTTTGATCTAGGTTTAAGAGGGCTACCAAAAGGGCTGGCATTTTCCTACTGGGAGCCCCTAGTGCCAGCAAACAGAAAGGGCTGGGCTGCTTGCACCATCTTTCTCTTTTTAATTTGACTTTTCTGATAAGGACAACAAAATAATAAATAATAAAAAAAGGAAATACAAAAGGGGGCAAACGAGAAGCGACCTTGTTTAGCACGCTTGTAAACTTCTGTGAACAAAGCAGGATATTTCATTTTTATTAGCGATTGTTTGAATAGCCCTCAAGGGATTGATAGGATTTTAAAGTTGCATATTGATATAAGGGCCTTGGGGGACAGCAAAATGCTTACCGTTCATGCAAGCAGACATAAAAAAGGGGAAAAAAAACATCATAGCCTGCCTGGATATTAAAAGCTAATCTGCCAGAGATGAAGCCTATTACCTATGACCCAAGGGGCATCGTCATATCTTTGGATTATGTCATTCAATTGGCGGGCTTCAGTTTTTACAAAACGTAGAAGCAGGAGCAGGGGCAAATCCCTTTGCACAAGGTGAGACTTGGACAAGTCAGCGCCGTGCTAACAATGGCCATGGAAGCTCCCCTCCAGATCTAGAGCAGAAAAGCTGGAAAGTGAGAGGAAGAAATTGGAAGCGCTTAAATCGGGCACGAGTGGGCGGAAGGTGGATTTCTGACATGCACATTTGCAGTATGAAAGGAGCTGGCTGTTGGATCCTTTGAGCCTCTTAAGAGGCTGGCTGTGGGTAAAAGAACACGAGGCCATGGTTGAGATCGCACAACACCTTGAGCCAAGAATGAATGAGCTTACTCCAATGTGTAAACCCAGCCTGCATGGTGCCTGCAGGTGAAATCACTGGGATTTAAATGAGAAGTTTTTGTTGGCTGACTGCATTACTTTCTTACATATGGTCACAAAATATTCTCTCTCTCTCTCTCTCTCTCTCTCTCTCTCTCTCTCTCTCTCCCTCCCCTCCCCTCCCCTCCCCCCTCCCTCTCTTGGGGACATTTCCCACATCAACCCATCTGAGACATCTGCAATTGCCTGCCAAGCCAATCCCAGCCTTGCCCAGCCGATGTTCTTCATCCATTGTCATGGCACTAGAAACGGTGAGTATTTCAGGGGGTCGCAAGAGCTCTTCCGCACCAGCAACAGATGGGCATTGCTAACCCAACCTCCCCCCCACCACACCCAAACCTTCCAGCCCCTCCTCCCCCTCTCTCACCCTTGAAGAGGTTTCGGGCTGTGTAGCCCTTCCCTGCTTCCCTTTGGGAATTGCAACACGCCTGCTTGGGAATCCGTGCAGGATGCTCACTCAACCTCCCTAATGCAGCTAGAGATGGAAGCAGCTGTAGAGCCAAATGCTACGGGGGAAAGTTTCACCGCCGTGTGTTTTACACACCCATGCTCTTCCAGAGGAGCACTTCCTGTTCTCTCCCACCTTGCCTCATCATCTTCTTTTGTTCTTCAAACCTCAAGGAGGCTAGGATCCCCACCAGCTGCCTCGTCCACAGATCGGTTCCTCCATGCACCAGCCAACCAGACAGTTACCTGTAACCTGCCCTGCCATAGTTGCCCCCCCCCCCCCCTGTGTTTCGGTGGTTCTCCCACCATGGCAAGTGAAACCCATCCTCCTTCTACTACTCCAACCAAAGGAGCAGCTAGCTGACATACTTACCGAGGGAGTTGTGGAAAAATGGAAGGGCTGGTCTCCAAGGAGGGCTCTCCGGGAAGGTCGTGAAGCAGGGGAAGAACGAGATCAGTCAGGGAATCTGCCTCCTTGAAGCATGGGTGCCCTCTGTCCCCTAATCAGTCTCCATGGTCTCCCGGAGCATCCCTCTTCCTCAATTTGCAAGATCCTTTGGGCATCGGCAGCCTGTGAGTCGCTTGCCTGGAACGCCTGCCGGATCTACCAACTGCTTCGAAGGGGGTGCAGAAGGGAGATGTGCAGGCAT
>JANHFO010001862.1:86604-100225 GCA_032468095.1 Pareas carinatus | reverse complement strand
AACAAAAGAGGAACAAGAGCCAAAGTTTCAAAATGGACTCCATTCCAATGACATTTGATTATATCTGCCTATTTAAACCACCTTTGGCTGTTTTCTCGCCAAATGGGTTACAGTTAATGTTAATAATCAATTTGACAGTTATCTCTGAATTTGAATATACTGTACCTACTGTAATTATAATAAAGATTGAAAGTCAATTATACCCCTGATGGACAAAAAAATGGACACAAAAATTTAATAGTAGAGGAAGGCAAAATGTGAACAAGAGTCAAACCCTTTTTGGTCATTGGATGAAATACTATAACATGAAACAAAAGTGTCCATGGGAGAAAATCCTTTCCCTTAAACATTCAATCTATTGTGTCATGGAATGTTCATAAACAATCTGATAAGCTTTTAACAATCTGCAAGGATCATTAATACTTTGCTGATTGAGAGAATTTAGAAGACTAGATTGCTAGATTATTTTAAAATGTGATACGAAAAGGAGCATTGCACCAAGCTGGACAAATAAATGGAAGGTGACTGTGCCGGGAATACAGAGATAAAATTAAAAGTCAAACCCACAAGTGTGTTTTTTCATGAATCTTCATTTTCAGTGAGTTCCCAACTGATGTACTGAAATACAGTAAATGAACAACCATAGACATTTTTTTTTAAAAAAAGTTGTCTCAGGAGTTCTCTGTCCATCAAAATGAGGTGAAGCTACGCTGGTCTGTTTCATGCACACTTCCTTTCCCCTCTCCCCCCCACCCCAAGCAAAATTCCCTAATCAGGTAGCAATGCTGCAAAAAGAACAAACCTCTTATTAGGTTAGAGAAAGATTAAAAGCAGATAATTTACTTGAGACACTAGGAATCAGTTCCTCAGAGACTTTATATTTCGTGCTTGACTAACACAATCATTTGTCTCAAAGCTAAAAATTCACCCAGGGGATTTGCTTTCTGCCAAACATCCAAAAGGATGAACAGTGAGTTGGTAGCTGAAATCATGACACGCACAGAACTGAATTTTGGACACGGTATGTGCTTTAAAGGATAAAGCATTATTAAGCCAGGGTATTTCTGGGTTAAAAGTAAAGTCTCTTTTGAGTTTGACTTCTGGTAACTTTATGGATGTATCTTTGTGGCTTTCTTTTATTATGCAGCATTTTTATATTACTATGTAAGTAATTTCTCCTTGCTTTCTTCTGGGATGTTTTACAAATTTCTACTATAGTTTACAACCATGGCATTTCCTGGGAATCTTTCATTCAAATTATAATAAAATCTGACCCTGCTTAGCTTTTAAGCCGGCTGACGCCCATGGCATCAACTTTATCAACTCAGTGAAACAGGGCAAGATAAGAAACAGAATTCTTTGATTCTGGAAACAGGAGTTAAACACTTCTGTAAAAATATGTTCCGTGATAAATTCAGTTTTATTCTGTTTAAGGAGTATACATAGATCATAATTTGTATCTGGTTTAGTCTGACTCAAGTCAAATACATTTTAGTTAAAACAGTAAGTATGGAATAAGGAAAGTCACTGAAATGATAACTAGTATCTTGATTTAAGAATACTTACAATGCTTTCAGACAAAGACTAGAAAAGACTCAGTGATGGAAGGATTGTTCTCAGAAGGCAATAGAATGAATAGAAGAATAGATATATCCTCAGCATTGACAAGAAACTAGTATATAAAATGAAAGCAAAGCTCATAGTCTACTAGCACTGATGATATTATCTAGTGTGGTAAGGAAATGTCTTCAAGAAAACAACTAAGCTCAGACAGCACCAAGGACTTCGCAAAAAAGAAACTTATTGAAATTTGTATGTTGCTTGATACTCTTTACAGATGGTAGACAACTAAAGGCATAAAAGGATCCTTGTGATCAGAAGAAAAATGAAATGTTACCTTGGTAATACTTCAAGGTTAGGATTTTTGTATCCCATATGCTCAGGATTGCTCAGTTCAGAAATTTGCTTCATGAGCTTATTGTCAGACTGCAAGTTTCGAAAATTTGGATAGTATTTCAAGGGACACATTTTTTTAAAACTCCAGGTTTCAGCTCTCATTATCTATGAATATAAATGGAGGCATGCCAGGTGTGTGTGTGTATTATCTATCTCTTCCCCTCTGTTTGCAGACAGAAGAACTATTTCTATATATAAGAAATAATGTAAAATTATAATATCTAGTATACCCACATCAATCAAATCAGCAGCTTCTTTTCTGCTGTCTTTTTTCTTCCAAGTAAACTTTTTATTTTTTTTCCCCAACAGCTCAGGTACAGTAAATAAAAAGGTCCCAGATATGCTTTCCCCACTTCACTGTGATTCTTCTGGTAACGTCAAAACTAGACAGTTGTTAAGTGAGTTTTGTCTCATTTTCCAACCTTTCTTGCTACACATATTAAGTGAATCATTCCACCTGTTAAGCTAGTAACATGGTTGTTAAGTGAATCTGGTTTCCTCATTGACTTTGATTGTCAGAAAATTGCAAAAAGTTGATCATATGAACCCCGGGAAATTGCAACTGTCATATATATATATGCCCGTTACCAAGCATGTGGATTTTGACCATGTGACCGTGGGGATGCCACCACATTTGCAACTGTGAAAAACGATCATGAGTAACTTTTCTTCAGTACTGTTGTAACTTTGAATGGTCACTAAGTAAATGGTTGTAAGTTGAGGACTACCTGTATTTGTTTACGGCAATCTTTCTACATCCCTTCAACTTATCCAAGTAAGATTTACCAGGGTATTCTGAACAGGTTGTCAAAAGAAAAGCAATAGAATCTAATAAATTAATACAAAACCATAATAGGTATATCTATAAGCTATAATGAAACAATAAAACAAAATAATGGTTAGGGTAAAAACACGACCATCCATTTACAGCTCTGTGTTGTGTCCCGGGTCCCCGCCCGGCCCGTGAAAGCCGGGGAGGACTCCGACTCCTCGGAGGATGAAGGAGAGGTCGCGGGCAATGGGCCTGATGGTTTCCGGGCTGTCACACACCTGTGCGGATGCACCGGGGATGACGCCCGTGGTCTTGCTGGCTCTGGTGACATTGCGCGCAGGTGCAGATGACCCAGGAGCATTGCCTGCGGACGCGCCGGCTCCCGACATGCCGGGTGCAGGCGCGGAGAAGCCGGCAATCAGGCGCGAAGATCCGAAGAGGAGGTGGCGCCGGAGCCGCTCATGGACGGGCACTATTGCCAACACCTGCGGCAGCAGGCAGCGCGGAAGCAACCGGCACCACTGATTGGCCGCTGGCAGGGCATGGGGCAGGCAACCGCTGCCCATGGCGGAACTTTAAAAAAACAGCTGGCTGCCATGGCAACATTGTTCGTAGACCTGGCTGGAGTCTTTGGAATTGGCTTGAAACTGCTGGATCTTGACTTCGGCTTTGGAATTGCCTCGAACTTCTGGATTCTGCTCATGGCTTGGACTTTGCTAAACCCCTCTGGACTTTGACTTCAGCTTGGGGATTTGCTTCGGAGTTCCGGACTTCATTTTGGCGTGGACTTTGCTAGACCCCTCTGGACTTTGATTTCAGTTTGGGGATTTGCTTCGGAGTTCCGGGCTTCAGGTTTGGAATGGACTTTGCTAGCTCCCTCTGGACTTTGACTTCGACTGTGGGATTTGCCTCAGAATTTCGGGCTTCGCTTTGACTTGGACTTTGCTAGCAGACCCGGGACCTTGACTTCTGTTTTGGAATTTGCCTCAGCCTGCTGGACCTCGTCTCAAGTTTTGTGGGCTTGTTTTGGGCTTCTGCACCTTGCCTCTGGCCTCTGGCCTGGGGGCCAGTGCCCCTCCACTCTGAGGTTGCACAATGGCCTAGTCGGCCCGCCTGCCACTCCCGCACGCCTTGGGGGTAGCCCCGCAGCCCAGGCAGGGCAACACAGGACTCCCGACCTCCCTCCGGCCTCAACTGGCCGTACGGGGCAGAACATTCTGTTACATCATCAATCAAAGACTTGGGAAAAGAGCCAGGTCTTGATAGCTTTGCAAAAGGCCAATGATGTCAAGGACACTGTATATCAGAAGAAAGGCTGTTCCCTAAGATATGAGCCTACTATTGCAACGATACATCACTGAGTTCCACAAGATGGTGTTGGATCCGTGATGTCTGACTGACCAGGCAAGGCTCCAGGGTGTCTGGCCGAATCAAGTAGTCAGTAGATGTTAGGAATCCACTCCCCCCCTCCCTGGAGCTGTAGACATCTTGTAGACTGTCCAAGCCTGTATGTTGATTGGTTCTTTGGTTTTGTTCAGCTCCTATATAAAGAGAACTGATAATACATTTTGCTGCCTCAGTTTCAACTTGCTGTTTGCCTTTAATAAACAAAGTTGCTGTTTGACGCTGAGATCTCCTGCCTTTTTTTTAATTATGAACCCAACTTCATTCTTTCAATGAAGTTACCAAAAATACAGTCTTCCTATAAAAGCATGTGGGACAGGTGGATACCCTGGAGAGGTGGTGGTTCCTTAAGTAAGCCATTCATATGCCAAAGACCGTTTAAAGGTGATAACTGGAACCTTGAATTTTATCCAGAAGCAGCCTGAGAACCAATGTAGCTCACAGAGCAGAATAACAAAGCTGGAAAGGACATGGAAGTCTTCTAGTTCAACCCCCTGCTCAGGAAACCCTATATTATTTCAGACAAATGGGATCAGAGTAATGGTATCATATGGGCATAATGAGAAGCGTCAATAGCTCCCCATGTTGCTACATTCTGGACCAACTATATCTTCTGGATGGTCTTCAAGGGCAATGTCATGGGGAACATGTTACAACCAATTCAGCGGGGGTGTGTGTGGGACTATGAGGGTGAGAGTGACTATGGAACAAGGCCTCATAATCTAAAAAGAGGCACAATTGGACAAGACAAAATTGTGCAAAGCTGGCTACAGCTGCCACCTACTATATTTCCCTTCTGTGCTTTTTAAGTATGATAACTGATGGCGTTCACTATCACAATCTTGTAAATGCAGGGTTAAATGCACATAGATTAGGATCTAGCTGTATAGTGAGTCCTGGTGGCACAGTGGTTAGAATGCAATATTGCAGGCTAATTCACTGCTTACTGCTAGGAGTTTGATTCTGGCCAGCTCGATGTTGACTCAGCCTTCCATCTTACTGAGATTGGTAAAATGAGGATCCAGATTGTTGGGGGCAATATGCTGACATTACAAAACTGCACAGAAAGTGCTGTAAATACCACTATCAAGTGGTATATAACTCTAAGTGCTACTGCTATTGCTGTATACCGTCCTACTACAGTTCTTCTAAGTAGTAGTAGTACAAGAATGTCAAGATATTTACAAATAAAGATGACCAATTAGTTATTGTCCTCACTACCTTCTGAGTTCTGAAATTAGTATTGCTGTGAAATCAGTATTTATCCTTTTTATCCCTCTTCAGGTCTGTTTCCTATTTCATCTGAACATGTTTGCGTCCACAATTGATTGGGTCAACCTTTCTTCACAGAAATACAAGAAAAGAATTTGCTAAGGTTTTGTTTTTATCCTATTCCTTTCTGGTACAGTCCATCAATTTGTCTATTGAAAACACAGGTTAAGCTTTTGGGGAGGGAGATCAAGTGCGACTAAGTATATCGGTATTGGGCAGACGCTGGTGAGAACCTATAGAACCATAACGAAAAAAATGTCACAGACAGATTGTCCTTGTGGAAGGGTAAAGCCTTGTAAAATGGTCTGTGTTTGAATGATTACAAGAATAGAGTGGTTTTGGAAGAAAAATCAGATTTTCTGCAGCAGTGGGAGAAATACAGATATAGATTAGAGAAACAATGTGCTATAGTGGTTAAAGTGCTGGAATAGGAGTGGGCAACTCAGTCACCCTCTCTGAGCACTAAGTCTAAAAGTTGTAAAACATTTATCTAGATACTTGGATTGGACTTGTTTGATAAATTACAACCCATAACTTTCAATGAAGAAACCCTGATCCTACATTTATTTGGGATGATAATTACACGTGTGAATCCCACTTATTGCAACTTCATGAGAACAATTGGAACATCAACAATATCTATGTTGAGAAAAGCCAATATAGCAAGTCTCGAAGAGCCCTTTACAGAAGCTTTTGGCCCCCAGAGGTTTAGCAACTTCTCATATTGCTCACATGAGAATGGTCAAGTCTCAGTGTGGGACAAATCTAATTGAAATCACACATTGAAACAAGAAGCTAATTTCGCCATTAGCTGCAGTTACTTCATTAGGCCACAAAAAGAACAAATGTGATTTTGTTCAATTAATGCACAGTAATTGTTCTGCATTTAAATGCCAACCTATATTGCATATTTTCATTCTGGAAGCGAATAACATAGGGAATGTAGAGTAGGTTAGAATAGTACAAATTGCAGTGTGACTATTACAGTGAGAAGTTATTTTCTCACAACTGTCTGAAACAGGCAACATTCAGGGCAACATTCAGGACCATCTGAACATTTCTGTCCTGTTTGTGAATGTATAAGAGTGTGTACATAGATGCTTTTTTCTTCCTTTTGAATTTTACCTTTGTTACTGTGATAAATGGATAATCCAGATAAGGTCCATATTTGATTCCCTTCACTACCCTGCAATTCATAATGTTTTGGGACTGCAGAATTGAGGGATGAGGATAGCAAAGGCCTGATATTGCCCCCAGGCTGCCAATCCAATCCTAGTATTAAAGGCCACATCTCTGTTGTAGGAATCTTATCATCTAAAGTCAAGTTAAGAGAATAACAGACAGAAAAGAAGGGAATGAAAGTGGTTGTAAACAGGAAATGAGTATTTAATTAACTTCCTAAGAGAAGCTTAGGCTCAGTTGTAGGGTAGATAATCAGTTGTGGTATATTGAGTCAAAAGAACCCATGGTGGGCTTCCGGAATGATCACGTTAATAAAATCTGGTCTTATTAATAAACTGTCACCTATTTTGCATTTCACAGCTTTGTTTTAACTCCCATCTGTTTCTGTCAACTGCAGAAAAATGCTGGAGCAGAAAATAGCCCTGTCAATTTTTGCAGAAGAATAAAACAGATTTTTGAGGTTCCTCCATCCTAAAATAGGTTAAGATTGTTTGTGCTAACCAGGTTCAACATATCTGGAGATCAACAGACTTGGAAAACTAGGTCAAGATATCAGAGACACTGTGGGTTTTGAAGAGGGATTTCATGAAAGCAAAGGAGAAGGCAATTACAATCATAACAGATAACAAAGGAAAAAGTGTGATGACAAATGCTTGAGGGCAGTGAAGGTAATACTTATGGACAGGGTGCTTCTAGATTGAAGAATGGACAGGAAGTTAATATTTGGAATGTAAAAAAAATATTTCAGGTATAAAGGTAAAAATGATGATCCTCCCTACTAATAAGCAAGTGAAGACAAATGCACTGCCTATTCTGTCACAACTATTGTTCCAACCGCAGAGACAAGTACAACAAAAACAAAATGCCCCATGATAATATCTTTCTTTTTGTGGTACTAAATTATATAAGGAAGGGAAATAGAACCTGCATCTGCAGCCTAAAATGCAGAAACAAGTTTCAAGGTAGATTTTTTCTTCCAGAAATAAGAAAATGGAAATCATAAGGAATGAGAGAAAATTAGATTATAAATTGGTGGGATTGTTTATTTATTTGTTTATTAGAATTACATGATCATCTATTTTAAGAGGTATACATCTTGGTAGCTCATAGCAGTGGTACAACAAGCACAATCAAAACAAGAAAGGCAAAAGGACACAGCCAATCCTTTCTGATGTAGTGAACAATACCAACTTCACATCATCAGGACTCTGGAAAGAATGCAGAGAAGAGGAACAAAATGATTAGGGGGCTGCAGGCTAAAATGTACAAAGAATGGTTACAGGAATTGGATATGTCTAGTCTAATGAAAAGAAAGACTAGGAGGGACATGATAACATTGTTCCAATATTTGAGGGGCTCCTACAAAGATGAGAGGATCAAACTATTTTCCAAAGTACCAAAAGGCAAGACAAAGAACAGTGTTTGGAAACTAACGAAGAAGAAAGGCAATCAAGAATTAACGAGAGATTTCTTAATGGTGAGAAAGCTTTCCTTCAGAAGTTGTGTGTGCTCCAATACTGAAGGCTTTCAAAAAGCAATCATTTGTCTGAAATGATGTAGAGTCTATTGCTCAAGTAGGAGGTTGGACTAGAAGACCTTCAAGATCCCATATCTCTAACTTTAGGCTCCCTATCTCAGCACCTGGGGAAAGGTCTTCCTGTCCATTCTCCAATCTAGAAGCACCCTGTCCATAATTATTACCTTCACTGCCCTCAAGCATTTGTTAACTTGCCTGATGTTTCAAAAGTCATCACACTTTTTCCTTTGTTATCTGTTATAGTTGTAATTGCCCTCTCCTTTGCTTTCATGAAATCCCTCTTCAAAACCCACAGTGTCTCTGACATCTTTGCCATGACCTAGTTTTCTAAGTCTGTTGATCTCCAGATATATTGAACCTGGTTAGTACAAACAATCTTAACCTATTTTAAGATGGAGGTTAAAAGGATGAGAGGGCCTATTGGTTCTCAAGGGAAAAAGTATTCTACAGCCAGGGGCAATTACACATTTCCTAAATTCTGCTGGATTCACCATAGGGACAAATCATGCCTTTGAATTATTTCAGAGAGTTTTGAAAGTAATTTTGAAATTTGATTTGTTGTTACTCTATTGCTGCAACAACAGCTTGGAACACCATTCCTTGTAAAATTTTAGTAGCCTCCACCTTCTTAGCTTTAAGGAAGTTATTAAAATTCTTTCGGACGGATGCAGTGTCTGAATGTAAGCATCTATTAGTAATTATGCCTTTTTGTTTGTTCTTGTTAGAACTTCTGTTTTTTTATGTTATTTGGATGATTTTATTTGATTGATAAATGAAATAGTCGCACTATGGTTGCTTTGATACAAATTATTGGTTGTAACCCACTGAGACCTGATTGATTGTGGCAGGCTAAGATTGATTGATTGATTAATTAATTGAATGAGTACATTCAGTGAACATTCTGACATCACAAAATCTCAGGTTATTTATTTAAGAAAATTTATATTGCAGCTTTCTTAACATAGCAGAAATGGGATGAGTGGTACATGAACTCTTTTATACAGATAGTCTTTGTTTAGCAATGGCTTCATTTAGCAACCAACTGCAGTTAAAATAATGATGTAAAATAACTTTATAACCAATTCTTACATGTTTGATCTTTGCAGTTCTGTAAAGTAAAGAAAAGCTGCAATACAATAATAGGCACAGGCAGGGTTTCACTTAGCAATTACTTCACTTTATGTGATGGAATATGCATCTGAAAAAGGTTGGGATTTTGGTAGTAGCTCCATGGTTTTCTAGGGAGGAGACATTCTAGAGGGAATTCAAGACAAGAGACTGCATAGTCCTGAACTGGATAGCAGAGGGAGAAAAAGATTCAGGTCAGTTATACCCTATAACTTTCCGGGGCATATATATATTAGATTAGAAGGTTATAGCTTTAGTCTGGTATGATTCTATCTGTTAGGTGTAAGTAAATACAGAACTGGATTCAATTGAATCTCATTGTGTTATCTTTGATCTTAGGCCTGACACAATACCAAACTGCTGGTCCCAGTTGTACTTGCTAAATGAGGACTATCTGCATTGACGTGATGGCTGGCCAATACTTCTGCCCGTCAGAATGCCTGGGGAATGCTGCTCTGTTGCCTGTGTCTCCCACCCTGCTAATAGAATTGAATTAGGCAATTCACTTGGAGACAGACAAGAGACATATTTTTTCATGAGCTGAATGGTCTGAGATAGTGTGCATTCTGTTAGATGATTGCATATACTTGTACTCAAACAATCATTGGGTTACAAGGAGTGTTTTAGGCTATAGGATTCAATCCTCTGTTTAGTGCAGGGATCCAGACTAAAGCACCTCAGTCAGATAGCTACCTGGCCTTTATTCGAACCCATCTTTAGGTTAAGGGAGCTCACTACTACTGTGATAATAATTAGAGAAGGTTTAGAGTGAAGCAAATTAAGATTTCCCCCCTCTAATTTTCAAGTGGCATCTGCCTCCTTGTAATTTCAATTCATTATTGGATGTCCTGCACTCAGTTACTGTATCTTGGTGCAAAGAATATCTAGTTCCTTCAATCTCTCTTTATAGCATTTAGCTTCTAGTTCTCTGACTATCCTTTTATCTTTCTGTGAAACTATGACAGTTTCTCTGAATCTTCCTCGTGGTGTGGTATCCAATAATAAGCACAGTACTTTTATTTATATTTAAATTTCTATACCGCCCCTCTCCCAAGGGACTCGGGGCGGTGTACAGCCAGAGATAAAAGCACAAACATACTTGAGGTAAGATCTGTTGAAAACAATTACTTTCCAGGATTTGAAAATCATATTCCTGTTGATACAGTCTAAGGTTTCATTTGCTTTTTTCTTCCCAGTCTCATTACTCTACTGGCTTGTATTCCACTTGCAATCAACTCCTGTTCCAAATTCTTTTTCATAATTAATTAGTAAACTTGGCAACTTCTACTCTGTACTTATTCTTTTGATATTTGTTTCTGAAATGAAGAACCTTGAATACTGGTCTCTGTTTAATTTCGATCTGTGATTTTCAACACATTTTTCTAACTAGTCAAGATTATTTTGAATGCTATTTCTATCTTTTATGGTATTAACTATCTGACCAAATGTAGTTTCATATGCTAATTGGTGAACATTGCCTCCATCTTTTCATCCAAGACATAAAGCAAGTATTGAAGAGTAGAAAACTCTTTATGGTTCCCCATTCAATGCTTCTTTTCAATTTGATGAGGAAGCATTGATGAGCATTTCTGATTATTATGATTTATAAACAGCACAGGATGTTTTATTTCATATGGTATTTATGGAATAGTGGTAACAAAAGCTTTTCAGTTTCCTTTTTTAAACTGTTGCAAGCATATAACATGTAATTCTCTGAAAAAGCTAACTTGGCTAATGAATCATATCAATAAACATACAAAGAAAAGAAAATGGTCATAGAATCATGTATTCCTCAGTGTTGGTAAGACTTGTTTTTAAAATGAAGTAGCCTAGACTTTATGCATTGGTTCAGCACAACTTTCTGCAGAATATTTGTTGGGTAAATTTGTAGGTTGGAGTATTGCCATTTCCTTTTCCCTTTATCTCTTTCATGTTTTCTTTTTTAAAAGAGGTGAACAATGAATGTTTCAATTTTTTATTGAGTCGAAACCATTGAAGAAATCCAGCTGAAACCCAGCAGTGTTAATATTTTAAGGAGCTGTGGTGGTGCAGTCGTTAGAATGCAGTATTGCAGGCTAACTCTGCTCACAGCCTGGAGTTCGATCCTGACTGACTCAAGGTTACCTCAACCTTTCATCCTTCTGAAGTCAGTAAAATGAGGACCCGGTTAGTTAAAGACAATATGCTGACATTGTAAACTGATCAGAAAGTGCTGTAAAGCATTATGGAGTGGTATATAAGTCTAAGTACTATTTCTGAAAAGGTCTATGATATTTTGATCCATTTTTGGTCTGTGTGCAAAGAATCAAACTTACTTTTATTTTTCCCATCCAATGGCTGAATATTTTACTACATCAAACACTGAAGTGTAAAATTTGAATAAATTCTTGTAATTTTAATAATCTTGAATCTAATAGGATTTTGTCTAATATAAACAGTAATTCTAATAAAAAAGTAGAACCTACAAGGCACATCACATTATAATCATTCTTTTCCAAAATAGAATTTGTTGTACTATTACTTTGATATTTTAGTCATTGCAAGGAACATGAATTTGTGATACTGGCAATATAAATTTGGGATGATGAGAGACTAAAAAAAGAACTATCTAGTTGGTGTCTTTTTAATTGTTGAGGTGTCAGTGTTATAATGCCCTAGAAGAGAGAGAAGAGATTGTTAGTACTAAGCCTGTAATGTGCCTTGGAAGCTTTGCTGTTGACCAATACACATTGGGGAAATACCAGCTGCTCATTATGAAACTGGCATAGAGCTCCACAGGCAGTTCTATTTCTATAACCATATTTTTTCATTTTTTAAATTATTGATCATGTTCTCAGATGGCCATAGTTTTTAAAAATACATGAAAATGCACTACTGTTTCACATAAAAAAAATAAGTTGATCACTATTGACAAGCCATAAATCAGCGAGGATCTTTTCTAGTTTCTTCTTCTGAAGAAAAAAATCATGATAAAGTAGCATTAGATCATAAGAGCAATAATAATATCACTTATATACCACTTCACAGTGCTTTACAGCCCTTTCTAAGCAGTTTACAGAGTCAGCATATTGCCTCCAACAATCTGGGTCCTCATTTTACGGATTTCGGAAGGCGGAGTCAAACTTTAACTGCTGAGAATCGAACTGCTGAACTTCTGAATTAGCCTGCAGTACTGCATTCTTACCACTGTGCCATCATGGCTCACAGCTGTGCATAATTATGATCTACTAAGCCAAATGCATTTCACCATTCAGGATTCTTTTTATGTCAGGGAGCAAGTGAAAACAGTAAGTTTATTGAAATCTTTCTGGGCTATTATAAAAGCCAATATATCTATTATTCATCTACATGCAACTTTTCTGTGAAGCTTTTCTCATAGCCACATCTTCCCATGTTTTGTATGTCATACTTCTATATGAGTAATTGCACACAATAGAATAAAATATATTCCATCTACCAACATCGTCCTCCGTAATCACTCTTTCGATTCTTTTCCTCCATCATTGCATCTTAGATAGTGTCTTGGGTAGAGACATTTCTTCTTTTGTGCAATTTATTTTCGAAACATATATGCAGTGCAGTGTCTTAATAGATGCAGGTAACTTAAAATTCATTAAGGCATTAAAAATCATTGCAAGCACGAAATAGAAAACACTAATACCTAAAACAATAAGTATTGTTTAAAACAATACTGTTACACTCAAGTAGTAAAATATTAAAAGTTCTAGTGATTAATGTCTATGGAGATTCTCAATCATCCAGGACATAGTTGTCCCAAAGATGTATTTTCAAAGGACAACTGGAGTTTCTTGGGTTTTTTTCCCTTTGAAAATGCTTTGTTTCTCATTCAAGAAGTTCCTTCAGTTCTGACTGAAGGGGGCGAGGAATGGAATCATTTATATTTTTTGCAGTCACCTGGTTGTTAGCACTGATTCGCTAATGATCAGATGACTGCAAAGAATATAAATCCTCCACCACTCAGTCAGAATATTCAGTCAGAATGAGAAGTGAAACATTTACCAGGAAAAAGTCAAAAAAGTCCAGTTGCCTTTTGGAAAAGCACTTTTGGGACTTCTACTGTTTAGTTATCCACCTCTGAACTGTAATAAGGAAGGGGCTTCCCTCACATCAAATTCAAAGAGTATTGTTTGCCTTAGCATAGAATTAAGTGAACTCTGCACTGCCACATCTGTTCAAAGGTGCAGGCCACCATTCTTTGAGTATAGGAGAGTCAATTTGTAGTAATTGCACATTATTCCAATTGTACAAGGATTATTATTTTCAAGGATCTCTAATCTGTCTGTCTGTCTGTCTGTCTGTCTGTCTGTCTGTCTGTCTGTCTGTCTGTCTGTCTGTCTGTCTGTCTGTCT
>JANHFO010001861.1:31773-44334 GCA_032468095.1 Pareas carinatus | reverse complement strand
ATAGATAGATAGATAGATAGATAGATAGATAGATAGATAGATAGATAGATAGATAGATAGATAGATAGATAACATAAAGGTGTTCTTTATATATTTTTCAGTCATACAGGATATGTCTGTTCATCTGTCTGTCTGTCCATCCATCCA
Source organism: Pareas carinatus (assembly GCA_032468095.1). NCBI lineage: Eukaryota > Metazoa > Chordata > Lepidosauria > Squamata > Pareidae > Pareas > Pareas carinatus. The sequence goes on along the minus strand of JANHFO010001861.1, from coordinate 44,187 downwards.
TCCATCTATCTATCTATCTTCTACAATCTGTCTATCTATCTATCTACCTACCTACCTACCTACCTTCTATATCTACCTACCTACCTTATCTGTCTGTCTGTCTACATACCTACCTACCTATCTATATCTACCCACCCACTCACCGTTCCTTCCTTCCTTCCTTCCTTCCTTCCATCCATCCATCCATCCATCCAACCATTCAACATGTTTCCATCCATCCTCTATTATCTATTCAGCTACTATCTTCTGTTCATCTCTCCACCGTTCTACTCATTTGAAGGACAATTCTATTGAACAGGACAGGACTAATTTGACATGTGGGCAGAAACCAGCAAAGGACAAATGGAATTCAAAAGTGAACTAGATTCAGCCTATAAAGTTATTTTTTTAAAAATTCAGTGCATTCAACTGCATGGTATTTTCAAAGAAGATAATATGAACTCAAGTCAATGTTAAAATCAACCAGAAAAAAAACCCTAAAGACAGAGGAATGCCTGGAATCACATTAGCTAAAATACTTTGAATAGCAAAGTTGGAAAAAGTTTAGAGGCTGAACTTTTAAGAGGAAAACATGGAAGATAAGATTTATTAGGAAGCGCTAACAAACTTAACTAATTTAAAACTTGGAATGAAACGTACCAAATGGAATTCGATCGATCCATGTTGAATTAGATATAACGAACTGCCTGGATTTAATGAACTAGATTTACTCAATTTATTGGAATTCACATTGGCTGATACAGCAGGATGTTGAAACGTGTTGGGTAGTCTTACAGAAGCTATTAGCAAACGGAATTAAAATCGAATTTGGAATGAAATTAATTAAAGGAAGCTATATGGATTTGTATTGAAACCGAGTTAATAAACACGGGCAATAAATAAGCTGCCGTGAGTTTATTAGAATTAGGATAGTGAATAGAGGAGCCGTACAATTAATCTGAAATCCTAAACCTGCTTCTTTGGAATAAACTCAGATCCGCTGAATTTTACAGGGCCCTATTATTTTTTATAAATAGGGATAGCCCTTTTGAATATATTCATTAAAATTAAAGGAACAGACGGACTGGATATGGAAGCAGATTAATTAATTTGAGGTCAGCAATTTGGCCCTTGGAAGTTCTAATCTTAGGAAGTTATATTGCCAAATGACATTCACAGAATCCCAAAACTGAATATATGTTTGATTTTATTGGGTTTTTAATCAATAGCCGAAATCTTATGATTCGGAGTAAGATTTTCTGTTGATTTGATACCGTTATTTGACTTTTTTTGTTCCGTGTGTCGCCCAGTGACAGGCCTGCTGAAGCCCCTAGTCTGGGGTCAAAAGGCAAAACCGAATAGTTTGCTCCCTTCTGTACTCAGGGGGAAAAACAGGTGCCTCATTAAAAAAAAATAAGCAGATAAGATCACCCTGGTACAAGCCAACAAAGAGAGGGAGAACCTATGGCTGAGTGGCTAAGACATTAGCCTCACAGGTCCTCCAGTCCAGGTTCGAATCCCATCAAGGGTCTAATGCCTCACTGATGAAAGCGAATAAGCTAGAACTGGCCACCTGAGACTCCCTTTCTTTCTTTGCCAGCTTGTAAAACTTCCTTGCTGTCTATACCGTTATTTGTTGGCACTTCTACAACTGTGGGTGATTGCATGAACCCTGAAAAATATCACCAGTTCTGCATTGATTGTGCTTACCTAGCTTTACTTACTGGTGAATCTTGAGGGAAATAATCAAGGTGACGGATTGGCGGGCGTGAAAGGTTTTTTTTTTTTAAAAAAAAGATAAAGGGATCTCTGCAGATTTTACTCCGCTGGTCATCGTCAACTCTGAGGCCGGCACTCTGTTTCAAGGCCCTTGAGCCATTGCTGTCCAAAGACATTTCCATGGTCGTGTGGCCAGCTTGATATCACAGAGCACTGTTACCTTCCCATGAAAGTGGTACCTATTTATCTACTTGCGTTTGCATGCTTTCGGACTGCTAGTTTGGCGGGAGTTGGGGCGAGGATGGGAGCTCGCTCCGTCACGTGGCCTTGGGGGTCTCGAACCTGGGCTGCCAGCTTTCAGTTACCAAGCCCGACATCTTAAACACTAAGCCACTGCATTAAGACCCCTTTCAGGGATGAAAGAGAGAATGTTAACAATGAGATTCTGTAAAAGATTGTAAATTGCAAGGAGGTAAAAGAGAAATAAAATACCTTAAATGGCAACAAAAGAAGGGAATATTTGCAGCTCAGGGTTGATCTGCAGGGTCCTTGTTTCTCTGTGAGTTCAGTGTCAAATTCCTTCTTCTCATTTTTACAATTAGAAAAGAGACAGGCTACTGTTCGCTAGGAATTTGCCATCCTTGGAAGCAGGGGGGTTGGGCTATTCAAACACATGGGAAAGTTGGCTTGTTTAGGAGAGCTTATCAAATGTGGCTGCCCATGTGACACACAGCGAGGCCGATAGATTGATTGATAGATAGATGATAGATGGATAGATAGATAGATAGATAGATAGATGATAGATAGATAGATAGATAGATGGATGGATGGATGGATGGATGGATGGATGGATGGATGGATGGATCTGAACTTGGTTGCTTTTTGGCAGACGTTTCATAACTCAACTAGCTAACATCGTCAGTGCTACTTAGCTAGCTACTTAGCTACTTAGGTCTGCAAGTAAATAGCCAGACTCAGAGAGTTTGGCTATTTACCCAAGACCTTAAACTTTAGAAAGGCTTTTGAGAAAGCTTTGAAAACAAACATAGTCCAAGAAGAAAAGTTAAGAAAATAGACGTGGCGTGAGAAAAAAGAAATCGCAAAGGCATTTCCAAGAAGGAAATCGAAAAATTGGCAACCCAAATTGAAAACCTAACCTTATACATTGCCAAGTCAATAAGCAGATCTGGATCCATCGAGGCATTTCTTCCTTTTGCAAGAAGAACTACTTTTTCCTCCCAAAATTAGCCAGGGGCTTTTTAATGAAATTTGAAAAACAGTGCAGATCTTTGTAGGTTATGAAGGTGGAAATTACAGTTGCTAACAGAGCAATTAAGGTGTTGCGTTTGAAGTAAAAAGAAATTCCAGAAAGTCTGAAAAGGATTATAATTCTTCCGATTGCATGTTTTCAAACAGGTGCGTTTTTAGCATTTCATTTTCCCCCCTGCCCCTCTTGAAGAAAAGGCAACGAATATTTATTGTTGACTGTGAATATTCAGAACACACAACACCTCTTAATTTGTAAAAAAGGTGGTTTAGGAAGGAAAGAAAGAGACGGGGCTGCTAAGATATATTACGGAATCAGTTCCGTTTATTACCTTCAAAAGATACACCTGGAGAACTTGCAAAAAAAAAAGGGGGAGCGTGCAGGGATATGGAACATTATGTGAATAACTGCCAGATTTGAATATGTTCCAACAAGTCTTGCTGAAAAATTGAAAACTTTGCTTTTAGTTTCACTTAATAGATTTTTATTCTTACATTTAAACCATAGGCTAAGCTAAAAGTCAGCTTGTGTCAGGCTTCAAAAGCCAAGACAGATACATTGCGATTCTTCCAAGATTTTTTTATTGTTCTTTCCCCTTAGACAGAATCTTGCCAAAGTAAAAGATGGTTTATTCCAAACTACAAGGGCAATTTGAGGGGGGACGACTCCATTTGGTTATCAACGATAGACACTCGCAGATACAGAACTTTTATTATGCACATTAGGAGACTACAACATGTCATGACTTTTTGATGTCTCCGCCATTCAGATCGAGGCCCTTGTCACGATATCTTACAAGGTTTGAACCTCCTCCTCCTCCTCCTCCTCCTCCTCCTTCTTCTCTTTTTCTTCTTCTTCTTCTCTTTTTCTTCTTCTTTTTCTTCTTCTTCTCTTTTTCTTCTTCTTCTTCTTCTCTTCCTCCTCCTCCTCCTCCTCCTCCTTCCTTATATGTACATTGAGAGTATATGCAGACAAATTCCTTGTGTGTACAATCACACTTGGCCAATAAAGAATTCCATTCTATTCTATTCTTTCTTCTGATCTTCCTTGTGTGTCCATACAGACTTGGCGAATAAATTCTAATTCTACTTCTTTGAGTTGTTCTATGCTCTGGTTGGTGTCGGCTTTCATTATGTCCAGCCACCGTGTTCTTTGGTGGCCTGGTTTCCTTTTACTGCTAAGGTGAAATGACAGAGTGTTGCAAAACGTCAACAAAGCCATCCTCAATTCTTTCACGCATTCACGCTTTGCTGCGGCCATTCTAACTCTCAGCTGATTTAGGATTCTCCTGTTAGATGCATACGGATCTTTTCATGTATGGATTGCAAACTCTTCCCCTGTGAAGCACACTGTGTATTGTTGATGGACAGTAAACCTCTGGATTTCTTTGGATCACAATTCTACTCATCTTCTTTTGAAGCATGTTGGTCCATAGGTTGTGTTTTGGGTGGAAAATGGTCTTCCAAGTAGGGTTTAGGTGGAAGATGGAGATACATCACAGGTCAGCTAATAATCTTGGTTAAAAGTAAGGGCTGGAGCCTCAATCCTGAAAGCCCTGAAACACCTCCAGGTCCAGCCTGACTTAAGGTGGTTTTGTCTCCTGCAAATGTCAGAAGAAACTGACTCGCACAAATCAAGCAGCTACATTGGAGAAACAACAGTAACTTGCCTTCGGTTTGAATTTTATAAAAGTTCAGCTTGTCTTCCATTTTTGGGTTCTTCCTTCTGTTTTGTTTGGGAGTTTCATAAGGTTTTTGGGTTGTTTTTTTTTAATGGAGTGGTTCTAGTTTGCCCAGTGAACTGTATCGGCAGCATCTGCTTTTGAAGTCACCATTATAGCTTAGGGAAAGCAAATGATAGCCGGGTGATAAGCAGATGCTACCCAGAAGAGCTGTAGCTAAAAGAGAAATGAATGCAAGCTTTAAACAAGTGTTAGCTCCATAGAATGCCCTCGTTCGACTTTCTCCACAGTCCGGGAGATAAGCCAATTTGGAACTAATGTAGCGTGGCTGTGGCAAAGCAGTGAGGCTCAAAATTGGGGATCACCAGATTATAGATCACGTGTAGATCCCTCTCCTCCTCCTTCTCCCCTCCCTCTCTCCTCCCCTCCCCTCCCTCTCCATCTCCCTTTCCTCCTCCTCCTTCTTCTCTTCCTCCCCTCCCTCTCCTCCTCCTGCCTCTCCCTCTCTTCCCTCTTTTCCTCCACTCCCTCTCCCTCTTCTCCTCCCTCTTCTTCTCTTCCTCCTCCCTCTCCTCCCTCCTCTTCTCCTCTTCCTCCTCCCTTTCCTTCTCCCTCTCTTCCTCCCTCTGCTTTTCCCTCTCCTCCTCCTCCTCCCTTCTCTCTCTCCTCTCTCTCTTCTTCTCTTCCTCCTCCCTCTCCTCCTCTTCCTCCTCCTCCTCCTCCCTTCCTTCAGTTTGTCAAAAGGAGGCATCGCAAGGCAACCATTTTAAATCATCATGCCTCAGGCAGGCTTACTTAAAGAATCACATCCAAAATCCAGGACCCTGTTACCCCTATTGGATTGAGCTTCAGCAAAGGTGTGACTGCTTCAAGGCAGCCCTGAAGCCATCCTCGTCTTGGCAGTCAGCAACGACACTCATGCGATCGTCAATTCCAGTGCAATTCTCTGCCGGCTCCCTTCTAGAAAGTCACTGGGGTAGCCAGCCAGAAGTCACTCCCACTCCGGCTGCAATTTTGCCACCTATATTTCTCTGTTTAGGCGGGGAAATATCTCTGGAAGGGTGAACAGACGGGTCTACTTGAAAGATAATTTTCTAACCATGACTGATAGAAAGCCTTGATAGGATGGTGTCCGGATTGACGAGAGCTACTGTAGATTTTCTACCGGGTTGAACTTGGTTATTCATCTGATCTGGTCGGAAAAAGTGGTAGAGGATCCACTTTAAGTGCAAAAGATTCCAAAGGGCAGATCTCCAGGTAACGTTCGGGGGGGCGCAGGAAACACCCGTAAAGCTCAATAAAAGTAAGACCAGTTATTCTTGCATTCCTTTTTATTTATTATTTATAATAAAACATAGTAAATATTTCAACACAGACCAGCTTTCTGAGGGTACAGTTTGCCAATCTCAACAGTATCGAATATATATTATTAACCTTTTCGGGTCCATTTTGATTCCTACTCCTTCCCTTCTTCTTTCGAGCCCTATATAGAACACGTTCCAAATTTGAAAATAATATGAATCTTCTTTTTCCTTCATTCTCATTGTCAATCTCTCCATTTCTGCACAAAATGGAGAAGAAATATCACCCGAAAAAGAAATGATAAAGGGAAAGAGAACCCAGTTGTTCTTGCATTTCTGTGCAGCTGGAAATACAAGGTGGTAACCACTTATATAAATTTAATAATAAATCAATGAAACCACTTGCCCACAATCTTTCTTTTTCTCCTCTCATTTATAGGACGGCTACTTTTCCCACCGGCCGAAGGAGAAGACGCGGACAGACAGCAACAATGAGAACTCTGTCCCCAAGGACTTCGAAAACATCGACAATAGCAATTTTGCTCCCCGGTCTCAGAAACAGAAGCATCGCCCGGAACTGGTAAAAAAGCCCGTCAGCGCACGGAAGGAACATCTACGGAGAAATCTAGAACAGGAGGAGAAAGCCAAGGAGAAGTCTTTCCTGGGGAAACCTTTCAAAGAGCGGCTGTCCTTGGACCACTCTACCCCCAAACCCAACAACAACGCCAACCCTCTGAAAGACACCCCCAAATCCCCCCGGCCGCCTCACGGGAAACGAGGTGGCAATGGCTCTCCTGAGCTTGGATATGATCAGCTGCCAAAATGTGACATTTCGGGCAAAGAGGCCCTGTCGGCTATATCCAGGGCCAAGACGAAGCCGTGCCGTCAGGAAATTGCGGAGACGTACTGCCGACACAAGAAAGGGAAGCTGATGCCTGAGCAGGTGACCCGTTTCTGCCCACTGGAAGGTAAGCTGGGGGCGGGGCTGGGGGACGAAAAGGAGAAAGGTCTCCAACGATGCGTCTGTTCCTCAATCAGAATCGAGCTAGGAGGGACCTTGGCGAGGTCTTATAATCCAACCCCCTGCTCGAGCAGGCCTTATAACAAGGGTCCCCAACCGTGTGAGTGCATGGACGCAGACACAGCCCATCATGGCGACCCGATTGCCGCAAGGTTGCTGCACGCACAGCCCCATTGCAAGGGGCTCAGTTGTCGCTAGAACCTAGTGTAGTTAATTTCTCCCCTTGGGTCCATTGTCCACCAATCCAAGACGCTCTTTTTCTTTTGGGAAACCCCTTTCCGCACCTTTCAGAAGGTTCCCATCGCGCAACCTTGAAGTGTCAGGATTTTCTCAGGCTGCAAACGGGCTCACATAAGCTCCTCACTTTCCTCCCTGCTCCTCAGACATCCCGACCGTTCCTCTCCCCGCTCCCTTTGTTTCTGTTGCCAAGTTGCAAGCAGAGGCGCATTTAGGAGTCAACCTTGACGCTTATCCTGTTGCAGTCCCACTTCAAGATTTATGCCATCCTGGACATAACAACCATCCCAACATCATCGTCAGTGTATTAAAAGGGGAAGGAGAACCTCTAGTTGGCAAAGAGAAGGTGGTTTGAGAAGGACAGTCTATTTAGGAATAGATTGGGGCGATTAGGTCACCCAATACGATCCGAGGTGTATCAGTATCTGCTTTTGCTAGGGTGGAGGCTGAAGGTTTCCTGTATGAACGGCTGTCCTCAAAAGCAGTCAGAAATTAAAACTGAGTTGTGCTTTGTTTTTGAATTTGATGAAGAATTTTGAAGAGAATTTGGTGTTGTACTTAAGAGATCAGACTAGAAAACAGGGGGTGGGAAGTTCTAGTTTCCGCCTTGGCCACACAGTGAGCTGGTCACAATCTCTCTTGGGTTTTGTGTCTGTGCGTGTGAGTTTTTTTTAGTTTATTCAAAGAGGTCCCTCTCCATCAACCCCAGGAAGGAAGCAATGACAAACCACTTTCAGATCATGTCAAATAAAGTGCAGAGACCTCTCCAACAGTTAAGACTGACTGAAGGGACCAAAAAAACAGAATCAGAATTAGAATTTATTGTCCAAGTGTGTTTGGACACGCAAGGAATTTGTCTCTAGTGTACATGCTCAATACCTACGTACATACAATAAACAAACTATGATTACAATCATAAGCTACATTTATAACCATAAATGTACATTCATCTTGTCAGGTACATATAAGCATAAGACGCATTCATCATCATAAAGTATATTTATCGTGTCAAGTAGATATAAGCATAAGATGCATTCATCATCATAAAGTGCATTCATCTTGCCAGGTACATATAGGCATAAGTCTATAATTGTAAAGTACATTCCTCTTGCCATGATGATGCCATGATGATGCCACGGAAACCACTTGAAGGAATTTGAACCTTGAATTGACAGAGGTTAAAACTTTCCCATTTAATTCTATGCTAGGACCTCTGCTAATGTTGAACTTGAACAATCAATGTCCAAAGTTATGCTAGAATCTGTCTATCCTGGTTGCCAATGGTTTCTTGCAACTATAGGTAATCCTTGACTTACAACAGTTTGCCTAGTGACCCGTTCGAAGTTGCAACGGCCCTGAAAAAAGTGACTTGTGATGGTTCTTCCCTTAACGACCATTCGCAGCATCCCCATGGTCACGCGATCAAAATTCAGCCACTTGGCAACTGACTCATCTTTACGACGGTTGCCGTGTCCCGGGGTGGTCACGTGACCCCCCTTTCGTGACCTTCTGACAAGCAAAGCCAATGGGGACAGCAGGGCGAAACTCCCATGTCTCGCTGGTTACGCCAGAAATTGCGGGCTCCGTTGTGGTCGTTAAGTCGGGGGCTGCCTATTTCAAGTTCAATCTCAGCAAATATTCACACGCACCCAATTTCTCATCGCTCACAAACGGGAGTAGAAGGAAGAAATTAAGCTAGAACGGGATACCTTCGTTTGCTTTTATTTTTTTTTTATTTTTTTTAATCACCTGCTACCTTCTTCACATTACTGTTGCTTTTCCTTTCCTTTGGCGTTATTTAATCGACTGGGGGCCATTTTCATTTAATCCTCGTCTCTGGGGATAATGGATAGTGCAGAGAAACCAACTGGGGTGTAATATTTAGTATTTATTCCTGGTCTCATGCTGGTAGCAAATTAGTTTGCCAGTCTTCATCATATGTCCTCAGCAGGCACATATGTAATTAAAAGGCATGTGTCTGGCGTTCACAGTAGCACAAAGCTTTTCCAGCTGTAAAAAGTCCATATGGTCTTTGGGGAATGTAAACCAGGGCAGTGTAATTATGGCAAGGCTAAATATGTGTAGAGTTTTGGGGTTGCTCTTTTTTTAAATGATTTTCTAATCTGAAGCAAAGTTAACTCTTCTCGTACTGAGTTTTGGAGGGCGGTGGGGGGAAGGAAGGCATCCAATTCTAGTTTGAGTTCTTCTCCGGTTTCTGAAGTGATGAGAAATTTAAGGGTGAAGGTTTGGTGAGATTGAACTTCACAGTCGCAAATCACTTCAGAAACCGGAGAAGAACTCAAACTAGATGGCAAACCCTGATGGCAGTTCATGATTATTTTTAAAATTAAAAGCATGCCGGGAGGGGGATTTTGAATTTCAGAGTTGGCCCAGTTGGCTGAGAAGGTTTGCCACGGTAAAAGGGAAACATGGTTGAAAAATATCCTCATACCTATGAAAGAGAATATTAGTAGCTCGGGGGTTGAAATGAGGAGTCCTTGATGCTTAGCACTGATGATGTTACCTAGTTGGGTAATGAGATGTCTGCAACCAAGCTCAGAGAGCACCAGCGACTCCTCATTTCTCATAACTCTTTTTCTGAACCTTAAAAACACAATCAAAATGAGGTGGGAAATCGAATTTGCAAAATTGAATGCTAAAATTGTGGTTTTCTGCTGCAAACTGTCAAACTGTCCCTGCAGTACTGAAAAATTAAAGCAACTCAGGCCAAAAGCCATTTCAAAGTTCATTGATTTTTTTATTCAAGCTGACAGGCAACAAAGGCTCCATTGAAGGTAAAATGCTGGAATTAGCTATTCCAGTTTTTTCACACAATATTAAAGCAGACATTTCTCACGTCCAGCCTCTTGTCCCAGGGTATCTGTGGCATTACCCTGGTAGCTATCATTTTATCAAGACAACCTGGACACGTGAGTGGCCACTCTGATCAGCCCTCAGCTGTAAACCATAACAAAGGATACATTCCCACACAGAGTAGCTCTTTCCCCCTTCCCCCAAGGCAAATTTCTCTTAAAGGAACAGGCAGCATTTTCAGCTAATCATGCTCAGGAGGAATTTGACACACAAACCAAGAGAGACCATTTGGTGTCTTCTAGGTCAGTGGTTCTCAGCTTTTTGGACACCAAGGACCGGTTTCATGGAGAAAAGTTTTTCCATGGACCGGAGGGTGTGTGTTTGTGTGTGCTGGCTGCATCCTCTGAATAGAGCTTAACTTGTTTGCGCGGACCGATTGCTGACATGCCACAGACCGTGGGTTGGAGACCCCTGTTCTAGGTGTTACAGACTGTAGCTTTGGTCCCAGACTAGCACTGTGCCCCAAATCTTGAAACTGTATGAGTTGTATATCTAAAAGACCTGGAGGACCGAAAATGTCTATCTTTACATAATGGGCTGTGAGAAGGAGGAAGAGCTGCAGCTAAGACTATAGTCAGACAAGAAACGTTTCAGAAAGAATGGGGATGGAAAGAGAATCTGAGAAGAAACCCTACCAAATTCCCTAGAAAGCAAAGATCCTGTTCCTGTAACCTTGCAGTAGATTTAGTGTTAGTGCTCACCATTGTGGTTTCCTGTCTGGACTTCCTCAAAGGACCTTCACTTTATAGAAGACAGATGGTTGCACAGATCTTAAAAGCAACCTTTGGTCCTGATGGATCCACAGGCCTTGTAAATCAACGTGAGAACTTCCTTGAAAGACTTCCTTAGAAGGATTGCCATCTGGTGAAAGAAATCCCAAGTCTGCGGGAGTTGTGTTAATGAAATCTGAATACATTTGCATATGAATATCTGCAGCTCTGACAGAAGTGAGAAGATCGTGGCTTGGTCTTTGGGGCGCTGCCTGCCTTATGGCATAGCAAGATCTAGCATTGTAATGCACAGGTAGGAGAAGGCCTCCTTCGATCAGAAGGCCTCCTTTGATCCTCCTCTGTTGAGACTACGGTCTTGAGAATTTCCAAGCCAAAAGGGCCCATGAAATTCCATGATTCTAAAGAACTGTATAAGAAATTGAAATGACAGCTAAATCTTATCATCAAGAATTGAAGATTCGTGAGTATTGATGGGTAGGTCCATCAAGACTGATCCTGGTTAAAGAATAGAACAAGAAAACTTTGAGAGTTAAATCTTCTCATCATGGCTTGACGCTTCATGATTATTGGTGGGTAGGTCCATCAAAACTGATCCTGGTTGAAGAGTAGAACAAGCGCTTTGACTAGGCCTTGATACTTTTCGCTCAGGTTGGAAAGTCTTCCTTCAAAGAGGAAAGCTTGATTCAAACATTTTGCAAGCCCTAGTTCATGACTTCAAGTTTTAAAGTCCAACTTCAACCCTCCACCCTATCTGCCACCATTATCCAATCAGACAAGACTAATTTCTCCTTATTCACTTGATAGCTATGAACACAACAATGCTGTGTTTCCTGCAAGAAAAATCAATGTGTTTCCATCCAGCTCTTAGGCACAGCATGGAACATTGTTGCCTTCCTCAGATTTGTCCTTACCCCATTCTCTTGGTTCTTTTTACTCTGTTATTTATAAACACGGACAAAGGCGATGGGTTCGTTTGTGTGTGTGCCTTTTGTAATCCGGGTTTCCCAGTCTCTGAATTCTTTTTACAATGCAGTGCCTTGCGAGAAGCGAAGTGGGCTGCGCCTAATGTAAACGATTGTGCAGTTTAACCCCAGCATAATCTGCTGCAAATGCTGTCCATGATATTCCAACAATTAGCAAATGGTGTTTGGTCCCTTGGTCTTTCTACCTCGATCGGGTTGTCATTGGGCTAACGGATAGAAGGAAAGTCAAACATCCCCTAATCAGAAGATGGGTGTAATGTAGTACCTGTGCGAAATTGGCACAGTGGGGGCCTTTCTGCTCTCTGAGGCTTGGTGGTTTACTTGCAGTCCTTTCCTTACCCAACTAGGTGATCTCATCAGTGCTAGAAGGGAGGCGGGTTTGCTCTCTTTATATATACAAGTGGTTTGCCTTGTTCTGTGTTGGTGGGAGTGTTCCTGATGCTTCTTTGATTAGACTGTGGTCTACGGTTAGCTTGTTTGTCTGAGGAGTTCCTTGATTGGAAAACAACCAAGCTCAAAAAACCACGAAGCTCCTCCTCCTTCTCCTCTTCCTCTTCTTCTTCTTCTTCTTCTTCCTCCTCCTCCTCCTCCTCCTCCTCCTTCCTTCCTCTTCTTCCTCCT
>JANHFO010001861.1:0-12881 GCA_032468095.1 Pareas carinatus | reverse complement strand
CCTACACGGGAAAAGACCCAAAAAACCCCAGAACTACATACCTGTACCCGTGAAAATCTACGAAAACAAATATATAAATATATATATATATAGGAATAGGAAGCCCCCACAGACTCTACCAGGACCAGTTTGGGACAATCCAGTAGTCGGAAAAACAGGTATTTATTTGCATGTTGCCCTGAATTTTTGTAATGACCAGTTGGCGAATGAGCAAGGTGCATTTCCTTGGGGTGGAATCACCATTGCTGTTGAGATTGGATTTCTACTTTTTCCAATAACCAGGATAATTGGCCTCCCCAGCAAGCATCTGGCAGATGGTACATTTCCAATAAAGGAGAATATATGTCGCTCAGGATTGAAATCCGTGGGTCCTTAGTGCTCACGGAGCTTGCTTGTTTTCTTCCAGACATTTCATTACCCCAAACTATGATGTTACATAGTTTGAGGAATAAGACATCTGCAAGAAAACAACCAAGCTCAAGAGTGCACCAAGGATCTCAAATGGCAAATTACTCTTGGGGCCATTTTTGTGAGAGCATCCATGATAACACCGTCATCATCATCAACAACAACAACAACAACAACAGCATTTTCAAATCAACCCAATAGGGCACACTCTAGTGCCATGCTTCTCAACTTGGACAATAGCAGTAGCACTTAGGCTTATATACCATTTCGTAGTGGTTTACAGAGTCAGCCTATCGCCCCCAACAATCTGGGTCCTCATTTTACTGACCTTGGAAGGATGGAAGGGTAAGTCAAGCTTGAGCTGGTGAGAATCAGACTGCTGACAGCCGAAGTAGCCTGCAGTACCGCATTCTAACCACTGGGCCAGCTAGAAGATGGATGGACTTCGATTCTCAGAATTCCTCAGCCAGCTGGCTGGGGAATTCTGGGAGTTAAAGTCCACCCATATTCCAGGTGACCAGGTTTGAGAAATATTGGTCTAGTAGGTGAAGGACAGACAAGATTAAAACATTAAGAGTTTCTAAACAAAACTGGAAAAAAGGAAAGTGAGAATGTATATTTCTTTTTAATCATTCCGTGGTATCAATGAACGCTGAAAGTTTCTGATAAGGTATATAATGGTGATGGCTAACCTTTTAGGCACCGAGTGCCCAGAGGTGTCGCAGCTAATGAGTCGTGGCTTGTGATGTCATCGCCTGGCGCCACTATTCCCCTTCAGAGCATACGCAGGGCCATGTGATGTCATCACTCGGCGCCGCTACTCTCTTTCTGAGCATGCTCAGCTCTGGGGCGATGCTAAGGCGACTTGGCTCACGTGCCAACAGAGAAGGCTCTACGTGCCCGCTGTGGCACACGTGCCGTAGGTTCGCCATCACTGGTATATAGGATGCATCCTAAAGGATGGAGATAAAATCTCAGATTTTCAGTGGCTATTTCTGACCCGATCATTCCCCTCCGGCTTTTTTAGGTTGGGACAGACTGGGATGCGAAAGAGAGAATATTCCGCAATTTTGGAGGTCTGATTTCTCCGACGGATGAGCCGGTGGGCATGCAGAAGTGGGCGAAGGGTCCCAATGTCACCGTGACAGTGATCTGGGTGGACCCCGTCAATGTCATCGCCGCCACCTACGATATCCTGATCGAATCCAGTGCCGAGTTCACACATTACAAGCCGCCTCTGAATTTACCTCTCCGTCCCGGAGTTTGGACGATTAAAATCCTGCATCATTGGGTTCCCGTGGCAGAAACCAAATTCTTAGTCTCTCCACTGACGTTTTTGAACAAGCAAGCCATCCGACAAGGTAAGCCTTTCCTGTCGAACGTAGGAAGCCAATGAAATTATTTGGAGCGAAAGTAGAATCTTGGACTCGCTGCTGAAGACGTTGGTTTGGTTTTCTTGTCCCAACTGAAAAGGCAGGTTTTTTTCCCCTCATTTCTTTCCTGTTGATCTTAAGGACTTGGATAACGATCGCAACTGAGAAGCGAAGCTTTACAGGTAGCCCTCGACCTATGACGGCAATTGGGACCGGAATTACCGCTGTACTGTCCACTGTCGCAGTTGTCAATCGACTCGAACCTGACTTTACGACCGTTTTTCCACAGTCATTAAGCTAACACTGTGGCTGTTAAGTGAGAACCCCTTCTTCCAAATCAGTGTTGTCATTTGTAGCCTATTGTAAATGTAATCCAGGCCACCAAGCACCTAAATTGCAGTCACACGAGCATTGGGATGGTGTGAGGGCTATTAAGTGTGAGGAATGGACTTTTTTAGCACTGTTGTAACTTTTGCAGTCGCTAAACGAATGGTGACAAGCCAAGGGCCCCCTGTATTAATCAAGAGACCGTGTTGAGAAGGATGAGGAAAACCATCACAGTTGCATAAGTACAAAACCCTGGGAGTACTTTTAGTGGTCTGCAGTACAAGGGAGTCAAATTTTTGCTCTCCCTTCATGTGGTAAATTGCGGTTGCTGGAACTAGGGTATGTCTAATCAAATGAAAATAAGGACCTGGGGGGGCGGGTGACAGAAGCGCAGTCTTCCAATAGGGGCTGCCACAAAAATGATGGGGTTGAACTATTCTCCAAAGCACCTGAAGGCGGGACCAGAAGCAACGGATGGAAACTCATCAAGGAGAGAAGCAAGCTAGAACTGAGGAGAGAATTCCTGACAGGGAGAATAATTAATCAGTGGAACGTCTTGTGCCTCCAGAAGTTGTGGGTGCTCCATCAGTGGAGGTTTTCAAGAAGAGATTGGACAGCTATTTGTCAGAAATGATACAGGGTCTCCTGCTTGAGCGGGGGTGGGGGCTGGACTAGAAGACCCCAAAAGTCCCTTCCAACTCTGTTATTCTGTCACTTAATTTTAGAGAAACCATCACAATCTGCCAGTAACCTATTCTTCAAAGCATCTGAAGGCAGGATAAGGAACAAACATAGAAATGAGGAGAAATTTCCTGCCAGGGAGAACTTTTGTGGAACATCTTGCCCCCAGAAGATGTGGGTGCTCCATCAGTGGAGGTTTTCAAGAAGAGATTGGACAACTGCTTGTCTGGAATAGTATTTGTTTGAAATGGTAGTGGGTCTCCAGCTTGAAGACCTCCAAGGTCCCTTCCAACGATGTTATTCTGACAAGGATATTTCATGCTGTTGGTCTTCAAGTTGACCATCTCCAATGCTGAATGCAGAAACAGCCCTTTGAGGACAACGACAGCTCTCGCTTTAAGGATGGATCACCCCTGAGATGACTTTGGCAATGGAGGTTCACAAAGCATCCTGGCTGAGTTCCCAACCACTGTTGACTAAACCCCAAACCGACCACATGATAGCTGAGCGGGGTGGATAAAAACTCAGCCACAGAACAGCTCGGGAGCTGGTTGGCAAGATGACAGCTGGGTTGTTATTCAAGACTGGACAGATGGCTCTTTCGTTCAGTCTGAGGCAACTCCAGTTTGAAAAGAAGAGAAGACCGAGACAATATTTCTGTCTTGAGACGCTGGAGAACAACGGTTGGATAGAGGAAACGTGAATGACTCAACCCATGATTTCTCTATTCTTCCTTGAAGCTGCATCGTAGACCAGTGGTCGCCAACCTTTTGGACCTCAGGGACCACTAAATTCATAATTTTAAATCCTGTGGACCACTAATATGAATTTTTTAAAAAGATACATACATTTGTAAAATGATAATCAGAGAGCTTCCATTTTAATAATATAAGAGGCACCTATTTAATATAACAACATTTAAAAAGTTTATTTAATTAGAACAGAATCATAAATACTTATTTAATCATAACAAAATCTTTAAAGATTGTTTAATTCTAGCAAAATTATTAGAGTTAGTTTAATTGTTACAAAATAATTGAAGCTTATTTAAGTATTACACATTTTAATGTGATATTGGTTCCTGCTCGAGAGAGAGACAGAGAGACAGAAAGAGAATGAGAAAAACAGAGACAGACACACACACAGAGAATGAGAGACAGATACAGAGAGAGACAGAGAGAAAGAGAATGAGAGAGAGACAGATACACAGAGAGACAGATGCACACGCACACACACACACAGAGGAACCATACAACTATACAAAAAAATTCAAATAATCTCCAGATTTTCTTGTGGACCACCAAGATTTTCTCCGCAGCCCACAGGTTGGCGATCACTGCCCGCGACAATATGGAGCTTTCAAAGTGTCTTGAACTTCAACTCCCACAATGCCCCACTCATGCTGAAGGATGGATTTTATTGAACTCCCAGGGTAATTCTAGGAGAGGAGCTGTGTTAGTCTATGGCAGCACAGAAAGAGGCCTTAGCCTCTTTTCAGATACAGGTCATCTTCAACTTGCAATCCTTAGTTTAGCACTTCTTTGAAGTTACAAACAGAACTGGAAAATAAGTGACTTATAACCGGTCCTCACACTTACAACGAAGACTACTGCAAAGTTTTGAAAATGAACGTGCCTGGGATACTTACTGGGTCGTGATTGGTTCAGAGGTTAAAAATACTGAGCTTGTCAGCTGGGAGGCTTGTCCAGCCCAGGTTCGAGAGCCCAAACACTGCACGACGGAGTGAGCTCCCGCCCCTTGCTCCAGCTCCTTCCAACCTAGCAGTTCCAAAGCATGGAAACGCGAGTAGATCAATAGGCACGACTTCACTGGGAAGGCAGCAGCTTTCCATGCAACTTTGGCGTAGAGTCATCCCGGTCACATGACCACGGGAGCATCTTCGGACAATGCTGGCTCCTTTGATTAAGAAATGGAGATGAGCACTGCCCCTGGAATACGACTGGATAGGGGGCAACTGTTACCTTCAGTATATTTACCTGAAAGGAAGATCTCTTTTTTTTCCCAATCAATCAATCAATCAATCAAAATAGAGCTGGAAGGGACCTCGGAGGTCTTCTAATCTAACCTTCTCAAGCAGGACACCTTATGCCAGTGGCGGTGAACCTGTGGCACGCATGCCGCAGCGGATACACCAAACCCTCTCTGTCAACACGCTAGTCAAGTCTCCCCAGCATCACCCCAGCACTGAGCATCGGATAACAACATGCCTAAGGACCATGCGCATGCTCGGAAAGGAGTAACGGCGCCAGATGATGATGTCACAAGCCGCGACCCATTAGCCGCGACTCGTCCAGGCACTCAATTTCTAAAAGGTTCACCATCACTGCCCTATCCCATATCAGACAAGTGGCTGTCCAGTCTTTTATTTAAAAACCTCCAGAGATGAAGCCCCCCCACACTTCTGGAGGCCAAAGCTGTTCCACAGGCTAATTGTCCTCACTGTTAGGAGGTTTCTCCTTAATTCCAGGCTGCTTCTCTCCTTGATGAGCTTCCATCCGTTGCTTCTTGTCTTTCCTTCTGGTGCTTTGGGAAATAATTTGACCCCCTTCTCCTTTGGGGCAGCCCTTCAGATGTCGAAACACTGCTATCGAGCCCCCCCCCTTTAGTCCTTCTTTCCTCCAGACCAGCTGTACCCAATTCCCGCAACCGTTCTTCATACGCTTTACTCTCAATCGTCCATTTGTAATCGCACCTCTTTAGAAGGACTGCATCGTTTTAGGTTTGGCTGAGAAGAGATTAACCCTCGGATTTATTTTTTTTTGCTCTCCCCCGCTGAGTCTGCCGGGTCTGCTCAAAAGGTTAAGATGGTAGTTGTGGTGGCGCGATTGAAGTTGTGCTGACGTTCGGTGTGTGTGTCGCACGCCTCGACTTTTTCGACCGCCCCCTGCAGACCCCCCTTGTGATCTTCTCACGGCAGGAACCTCTTTTTTCTTTTCTTTTTTTAATTAATGCAACTGAAGTTTGCTCCTCAGAAAAGCTCAGCCGACAGTAACTGCTGCCTCCTTTTTCTTCAGCTCTCGGCTTGCGGCTTGGGACTTCTGCTCAAGCTTGGAGACCAGTTACGTGCCAAAGTGAAAATTTACAGGAAATTGCACGCAAGAACAAGTGAAAGAGGGGGGGGGAAGCGACACACTGCGAAGGATTATCCTCAGGCTATAAGCAAGGCAGAATTTGACAAATTATATCCCAGGAGTCTTCATTAACGCTGGGGGTGAAAAACCCCTAGCATATATTTAATAGATGATGACCTTGGAATAATTGGGGTGCTCCATGTTTGAAACTCTAATCAAGCTTTAGGGAGATGCCTCCACAGGAAGAGCTCAGAGGCTGGCCAAGACGAGATGTTGACTTTCCGGAAAATTGGATCTCACTGTTCGAGGGTCAAAGCAACGTGGCGTGAATTGTAGGCAAGTCATGATGTCATTCCTGGCCTGCAACCCTCCCTGGATAATAGCTTGGCTTTCAAAGCAGAGGTGGAGCCTTCTTCGAATGGCTCCATGTTCTTCTAGAGATGGTCTGTGTGTCTTAAATCAGGGGCCTCCGAACTTGACCACTTGAAGACTTGTGGACCTCAACTCCCAGAATTCATAGCTGGCTGAGGAATTCTGGGAGTTGAAGTCCACAAGTCTTAACGTTCCCAAGTTTGGAGGCCCCTGTCTTAAATCGAAACCTCTCTTTCTCTCTCTCATCTTCCATCCGGTTCTGCAAGAGCTGAGCCCAAGAACTCATCTGGTTTCATCTCATTTCAACTCATCTGGACTCTTTTCACCAATAGCTTCCTTCTGTTGTAGGAATCTAGGAAGGGATAAAAAGCAATCAAATCGAGAGGGACTCCTTAACATTGTTGTTGTTGTTTTTAACCAAAATTCTTCTCTCTTGCCTTTAGAAGAAGCCACAAAGCTGCATGGTGGACCTCCGAAGAACTCTTACATGGAGCAGAGCTTCCAAGGGCTCAACCCTGTGCTAAACATCCCAGTCAGCACCGGCCAATTGGAACAGTTGAAGAAAAACGCCGCATTGACGGGCACCAAGTTGGAGAGCTGGGTGGACAGTTTGGTGGGAAGCGTGTGGTCAGCGGTCGATGTCTGCGCTACAGGCCCGACTTCCTGTCCTGTCATGCAGGCCTGCAGCCAGACGTCCTGGAGTTCCCTCAGCCCCGACCCAAAGTCCGAATTGGGCCCCGTAAGACCGGACGGACGTTTGAGGTAGCACCTGGTACCCCTTTCGACTGGCTTCAAAAGGGAACCTGAGCGTTTTGCTCTCGTTGATCATCTCATGACGGGGTTGGTGCAGGTTGGAGGTGAGAGATGATGGGAGAGGTCTTTTAAGAAAAACCTACGAATCCATGTTCAAGAAGGGACTGAAAATCCCAGTTTTCCCATCTCGGGAGTTTTGGAAGATGGGGGATGGGCAGGAAAGGAGAAACCAACTGTAGGAAGCATCTGAAGTTCCTCAACGGGGAGGCAGCAGATTTTCAGCTCCGATCAGAGCTAAGTTATTTCGCTGTCTTACACGCCGACATGTTGGGTCCCAGCCATTTTTTCTTCAGAGTTTCCTGAAAGTCTTAATTGAGAATTTTAGTCACAAATGTTAAAATTGTCCCCTTTTTCCCCCCAACGGTCCCCATTTTTCAAACCGCCCCCTTTGACGTCTCACAAAAGCATCATGTCCCCAGCTAGCCAAGGTGATTACGTTGAATCAACAGAGGGTACGATACGGAGTGTTCACGTGACCCTCTCGTGCTAACCGAGATTCACAGTTTGGTCCTCCAGATGATCTAAGCATCACCCAAGGTTTCTCTTCTCTAGACCAGGGGTCTGCAAACTTGACCACTTTTAAGACTTGTGGGCTTCAGCTCTCAGAATTCCTCAGCTGGTTGGGGAATTCTGGGAGTTGAAGTCCACAAGTCTTAAAGTGACCAGGTTTGGACGCACCCCTCTGCTCTAGGAGATTATTTGAGATGGTCTCATTCAGATACAGCTAGCTAGGGAGTCGCTCAAAGGAGAAAGACACTTGGGGATGCAAAGAATTCTGTGTTGAATTTTTCACCTATCCAGGTCAGACTGAAAAGTATTCCAGAAATCCCCCCCCCCAAAAAAAATCCCTTTGTCTAGGGATTTTTGTGTTTCTAGTGTAGTGTTACTACACCTAATTCTCAGTATTGTCTACTTTCAGGTGGAGGAAGGGTGAAATCAATAGATAACTATCCCCCTGGTTCTAGTAATCATTAGTGATGGGGTCATGCTCAAAAGTTCAGCATCCTTGACCAGGTTAAATCAAGTGATTCAATTCATAATCTGCTAAACTTGTGGGCTTTCGACTTGGTTGATATTGGCTTAGCGAGAGTGGGTGTCCAACTTAGCTTGTGACTCCATCTTTTGCCAACAGCTAGAAAGGGGTTGATTCAAGAACTAAGTTAATCGTGTTATGTGAACGCAGCCAGACCCAAAGTAGATGGAACGGCACAAGCCAACTCAAGCTGTTTCTTAATTCTGCAGCGCCCGGGAAGGACAAATCCTACGCTCAAAAGAGTGACAGGCTGGAGAGAAGCATCTCCTTGACACACACAGGCACACACCCCGACACCAATGCTTAGTTTTGATCTGTTGCTCAGTGCCCCATGAAGAAAGGAGAAAGGGCTTCTGAAAATAGTTCAGAGGAGGAAACAGATAGCGGGAAAGAAATCCTCTGCCTTCTACACTTAGACAAGCATTCCACTTAATGGAGAGAGGTGGGGAAAGCCATCTCAAGACGTCTCCTGAACAAGGCCAAGAAGCGTCCATTTTAATCCAGTTTTGTATTTTTCTTTTATTTTTAAACCCTTTGCAGGCTCTGACCCTCCTTTTAGCTTGGGGATTTTAATCCAAGGGTACAAAAAGCCACGTTTTACTTCTGATTAAACAACCTTGTCCTCACGGATCTCTAGTTCGTTACTTTAGCCTAAATTGCACCCGGACAGCAGAGATATCCATGTTTCTAGGCAGAGACAAACTGCTTGGGCAGGGGGTTGGACTAGAAGACCTTCAAGGTTTCTTCCAGCCCTGTTATTCTGTTAGTCTGGATCTTCAGTTCATACATCCGCTGATTCTGATGGAGTTCCACCTCTGGGATCTCTTATTATTTTAACAACAGCTGGCTTTCTCCTCTCTTTTTATGGGGAGGGGGTCTCTCCTAATCTCGCACCCAGCTCACCACGAGAAGAGCAGAAGGGCTGAAAAGATAACCAGGAACAAAAAACCCCTCAAACAAAGAAAACACCCTGGTTTTGCTTTTAAAATGAACCCCGCGGTGTCCAACCTGACATTGATATGAGTGGCTCACGAATTTCACCCCACGTTCTCCGCCCGCCTTGCTTTGAAGCGATGGCCGCTTGCTTTGGACTTTTGAAACTGCCTTCTCGGCTGTGCTGGCGTAAACGCCGAGCATTAGACATTCAGCGGGCACGAAGGAAAGGAGACGGTGGTGTTACGTATTTATTTGTGTTTTAGTCAGTGACGAATGGTTAAAGCGCTGCTTACGCAGCTCGGGGGTGATGGGGGTGATCTTATCTCGCTAATTTAACCGCTGCCTTGGTAGAGGAAAGGCCTTTAAAATGAAAGAAGAAAACTGACTCTCTTTTTTTTTCCCCTTTCCTTTCCTTTCCGTTCCCTCGATTTTTGCTTTCGTTCGACTTCCGCCCTCCAACACTGACCATAGTAGCTAGAGGGGAGGCTCCCTAACGTGGGAACGACTTCAGCTCCCAGCAGGAACAGGTAGTCCTCGACTTACAATGGTTTGTTTAGCAGTCGTGCAAAGTTACAACGGTTCTGAGGGGGGAAAGTGACTTAGCGCCGTTTTTCACGTGACCGTTGTAGCAGCCCTGTGGTCACGTGATCAAAGTTGGGAGGCTTGGCAACTGGCACACGTGAATGGGACGCGAGGTCCTTGATGCTCCCTGAGCTTGGTTGCCTTCTTGCAGATGATCCATTATTCAAAGTAGGGGACATCCTCAGGGCTAGTGGGAAGCATCAATGAGAAAACAACCAGAGCCAGCACGGAACCCTCGTTTCAACCCTGAGATACACACCTTCTCCTTTATTGAATGGATGATCCTCTGGAAACGGGTGGGTGGGTGGAGACTATGCAGAGAGACCTCTCTTGAGATAGGTAGATGGATGACAAGCAGACAGATGATAGAGGATACATAGATAATATAAAGATGTTCTTTATATATTTTTCAATCCTACAAGATCTGTCTTTCTGTCTATCTACATTAGCTGCATAATCAATCTATTTATCTCTATCCATCTATCTCTATCTATCTATCTCTATCTATCTATCTATCTATCTATCATCATCTAGCTCTATCATCATCACCTCTATCATCATTATCTATCTATCTCTCTGTCATCTCTATATAATCATCATCTAGCTCTATCTATCTATCCCTAGCTAGCTAGCTATCATCATCATCTCTATCATTATTATCTAGCTCTATCTATCTATCTATCTATCATCCTGTTTCCTTGAAAATAAGACCTAATCGGAAAAATAAGAAAATAAGGATCTATTTCGGCTCATAATGAGGCAAGGCACCTGGTTGTTTTTCTGAATACAGAAGGGAGAAAACTTCTCCATTTGCCTTCCATATTCCAAAAAAAACCAAGGGCCTTGCCTCATTAAAAAAAACAAAACATCATCAATGCTAGGCCAGCCCTGGTGATGTTACCTAGTTTGGGTAATGAAGCGTCTTCAAGAAAGCTGAGAGAGCACCAAGGACTCCTTTTCAGTGACCATAGGACTCACTGAGTCAGACTTTTCACAAACTTGGATATCCTCCAGATGAATGGGTTTCAGGTCCCAGAGCAATCCTGGCTGACCGGAGAATTCCGAGAGTTGAAGTCCACCAATCCGGAAGCCAGAGAGGTTGGGTTATGGACAGGGATGGCTAACCTTTTATACACTGAGTGCCCGGATGATTCATGGCGAATGAGTCGCGGCTTGTGACATCATCGCCTGGTGCCGCTCCTCTCTTTCTGGGCATGCGCAGGGCCCCTTGACATCACTGTCTGGCACCGCTACTCTTTTCTGAGCATGCTCAGCTCTGGGGCGATGCTAGGGTGACTTGGCTCGCATGCCAGCAGAGAGGGCTCTGCCTGCCCGCTGCGGCACGTGTGCCATTGGTTTGCCATCGCTGGGCTAGGATGCTAGAACAGTTTTCAGAAGAATGATCTGCTTCAGAGGTCAGCGAAGGAAAGGTTCGCCTCGCCTCTCCACCATCTAGAATTTCCTGCCTACACAACAAGGATTCTCTAGAGACTACAAGCCAGAAAGGTTACGTGGATCTTACATTCCTTTCCAGACCTGAAATCTAAGAAACTCTTTAACTGTACAATATGGGTCTGCTCTACTCCAGTCAGTGCCTTCCAGATATGCTTTTATTATTATTGTTAATATTTTTTTTTTAAAGGAAACTGGCCTTCAGACCAAATTGACCTATAGTTCTAGCATGGCCAATAACCAAGGAAGAGGGAGATGGTCATCTAGCCGCCCCTAATGGCCACGCTGACTTTTAGGAAGCCTGCTCTCCTATCTTCCAGGGTTTTGGAACTGATTGTGCAAGCACAGTCACCCTATAGCAGGGATTGTCCAACCTTGACCCACTTTTAAGAGTTGTGGACTTCAACTCCCAGAATTCCCCAGCCAGCATGACGGCCTGGGGAATTCTGGGAATTGAAGTCCACGGGTCTTAAAAGTCACCGAGTTTGGACACCTAGATGGTTTGTGAAGGCCCTGTCAAGCAGCCAGGAGTCCCACTGGCAGATACTAGTGATCTCTCAAGGCAGTGGTCCCCAACTTTTTGCACACCAGGGACCGATTTCACGGAGAAAGTTTTTTCCACGGACCGGAGGGGGGCGTGGTTTTGTGTCCTGCCTGCCTCCCGCCAATGGAGCGTGGCTTGTTTGCACCAATCGGTTGCTGGCATGCTGCGAACCAGGGGTTGGGCATCCTTGACTTAAGGTTTCCTTGGTCAAACACTTAACCCGTCTAATCTGGAGTCAGAAGCTCTTTTGAACTCCCTTCCTGCCATTCCTTAATCGAAAGGGGAGCCAAAGGGTTGAGGCTTAGCCAAGGGGAATATATCCCATCACACATGAAACAAGAATCAATGCTTTCATCCTTTGCTCTCCCCTGGGATTTGGAAGCCTGCATTTCAAAATCCAACCGTTGGGAGCAATTGAGTAGTTCCAATTTCTCGACCAAAGTAGTCGCTGTGAACGGGGGCTGAGATGGGGGATTAAGTGATAACTAGACCCCCTCCAAACGGTTTGAATACTAACTGTTTCCATTATGGCCGTACAATCTTAGAAAGAACAAAAAGAAAGGCCCATTTTTCCCATGCCGACAAACTCTCCTCTTCGTCTGTTCTGTTGTTTTTTTTATCGTTTCTGCCTTTTTATCCTCTTCTTTTGCTCACGGGTGCTACCAAAGGTACTACCTCACTGATAATTTTTTAAAAAATTACGTTCGTTTGAGGAACAGAAAACCGGAAGAGGGAGAAAAACGGGGTTTTTAAGAAATCTCTTTTTGAGTTGAATGTACAATCTATGCAAATTCTCTCTCTCTCTCTCTCTCTCTCTTTTTCCCTCTTTCTCTCTTTTTCTCTATTTTGGTAAATGAATAAAACTAGAAGATGGGGAAAGAAAGGAGAGAAAAAAAAACACTTCTAAGTATTAGATTTGTTTTAAAAAAAAACTTGCCAAATAAACAGCAAGATTACTGTACAGGCATCTCTGATAACAGAGCAGTTTCATATCCGGCACAATTCGTTGTGCTGCCTTTGTATATTATAAAGAGAAGGGGAAAAAAAATAATGGCTCGTTCTTTGATTCCGTTTGTGATTAAGGAAATATATATAGATAAATATAAATATATATATATATATATCGCCCTTGATGGATTTTAAAAAGAAAAACACAAAAAAATGTCCTGTCACTTGTTCAAGACTAAGCCGCTTCAGTTTTGCTGGGAATATGCTGGATGAGAAAACTCACTTGCTCCATTGATCTCTGAGGTCTCCAACCTGGGTTC
>JANHFO010001858.1:147558-169088 GCA_032468095.1 Pareas carinatus | reverse complement strand
CGACCTCTGCCCTCCTGCCAGCACCGTCTGCATCCGGTCAGAGAGGTAGGAGGAGAACCACTGCAAAACAGTGCCTCTCACTCCCAACCCCTCCAACCGGCGTAGCATGATACCATGGTCGATGGAATCTAAAGCCGCCGAGAGGTCTAACAGGACCAGGATAGAGGAACATCCCCTATCCCGGGCCCTCCAGAGATCATCCACCATATTTAAAAACAGTTCTAATAAATCACACTCCATAAAAAATTTCATTGATGCTTCCTTAATTCAGCCATTTCTTAACTTAAAATCCCCCAGCAAAATACAGTTTTATTTCACAATGATCTAAAGCAGAGGTCTCCTACCTTGGTCCCTTTAAGGCTTCTGGACTTCAACTCACCACTGGTGCTACAGTCTACAATGTCCACGTGTATCTGAAAACTTCTGAAACTGCATAACATACCTGGTTGAGGAATTCTGGGAGTTGAAGTCCAGAAGCCTTAAAGGGACCAGAGTTGGAGACCTCTGATCTAAAGGACTACAGAAAACTCTGTCAAGCTACTCAAAAAACTCCAAAAATATCACTAAATCCCCCCCTCCAAATTATTCTAAATACAACCTTAAACATAATGTAACACACAAATAAATACAATTGCTGCAATCTCTCTACACCCCACAAAATAAAGCAGATTCATCATTAAAAAAGCAAAAAGCCTACATCCTCATTCCACCTTTCATTAAACTTTAATATTCACACATCTACCTACCAGTTCCTATCACAAAATCTCTCTCAGTCTTAACACAATATCATATAACACAAATATATATATAAGAGAACTAATAAGTTCGAAATAGATCTATCCTAGTCTTCCTTGAATTTAATTATGTGTCAGCACAAAAATATTTAACACAATATATATATATATATATATAGTGTGTGTGTACACACATACACACATGTTTTATTAGTCCAAAAGATAAGCACATGGTTTAGTAAGTAATAAAAGTCATTGGTTCATCTGTTTTGGAGATATCTTCATAACACATAATTTTTCTAGTTTTTCCATATGTAGAAGAGGCATTGCAATCTTCCTTATTACCTACAAGAAACACACAGAGAAGCCACCAGATCTAGGATGTGTTTCAAAGAAGTGCTTCAAAGTAGTTCGGATTTGATTTGCTTGCTTATGAAGCAAGTTCCTGCTTGGATCTGTACAATGTCTTTGATGGGATAAATTTGTTGAAGCTTTACGGAATCCAAACATCCCTTCAGAGTGCTGTTCAGCCTTAATGGAGACCTCTGGACCTGATTAATGCATGAAAGGACATATCTAAATATATTTTGTTGGAATTAACTCAAATTTCTTTATTCTTACACAACCCTATTATCTATTAAAACACTATTTGCGCCTCAGCAATATAGTCTTATTATCCTGGAAAAAGTGGTTATTTTAATTCTGATAATTTAAATCAAATTAACAACATGCATTATTTTGAATGCAGGGTATTAAGACCACCATGTTATGAGTACATATTCTCCTAGAATATACAATACACTTCACACCTGCAGTTGATGGCAGTTACTAATGAATGTAGATGTCACGGCTCACCTAAGAAATAGACTGAGACATAATTCAAGGTTAGGTACTTGATCCGACTGCACAGGCACTGCATTTCTTAATAGAGTAAAGGGTTTATACAGGGTAATAGTCTATCCGGCAATTTTAATATTGTAGCATTTGACACAATTTCTATAGTACATTTTTAATAGTACCCTTGAGGGCAATTCTCTTAATTTAAGGGCTTTCCACACGCCAAATTCGTCATGCTAGCAGCAGGCCAAATGTGGAATATTATCCTTCATTTTTCTTTGTGCACAGAGAGTGATTGATAGGCTGCTAAAGCTCAAGGAGCAACTCCTTACTCAGCACTGTTTTAGCAAGCTGGATACAGATACCTCTTTCCCACAACCTGCATGTCTCAGTTGGAATACCAATGTAAAAAAAAGTCAACCTTAACCAGATCTCTACCTTTCTCAGAAGCAAATAACTAGAAATTTCTTCCTCACAGCGCCCAAGTGTTTGCTAAAAATATCAGCTAGGCTTCTCTTTATCCTTCTCCTTCTTCTCCTCCTTCTCGGTCAGAATATAACTGGAACGGACCTTGGAGGTCTTCTAGTCCAACCCCCTGCTCAAGCAGAAGACCCTATACCATTTCAGATAAGTGACTGCCCAGTCTCTTCTTAAAAACCTCCAGCGATGAAGCCCTCACAACTTCTGAAGGCAAGCTGTTCCACTGGTTAATTGTTCCCATAAAGAATTGTTCTCCTTCTCTTTTGTTTTCTTGGCCCCTCCATCACTGCTATCTGTCATTCAGCTTCCAGGCAGCAAGCAGGGTCTTTGCTTCTCAAAGTGACCTCATTGTTTTGCTGGGATCATAGCAAAGGATCTTCTCCTTCTCCTTCTCCTCCTCCTTCCCCCTCCCTCTTCTCTTTTGTTTACTTGCAGGGTTGTTTTCCTGCCCTCCATCACTGCTATCTGTCAATCAGCCTCCACGCAGCAAGCAGCAGGGTCTATGCTTATCAAAGCTACCTCATTGTTTTGCTCGGATCATAGGGGTAAGTTTTCCCATGGGAAGATGATAGACTCTTTCATTTAGCTTGGTTGTAGAAGGCAACAGAGATCCCATAACAGGCACAAAGGTAGCTGGTGGAATAAAGTGCTCATTGAAAGTTTAATACTGAATGTGCTGCCTTAGCACAGCATCCCTTTCAGGAAGCTAAAGGTTAATTGTGCTCTTTCAGCAGGAACAATTTAATGGAACCTTGTAATAATCCCAGCAAAGAGGGGAAATATCTAAACAAAATTAAAAAAAATCCTAGGCTACACTTCTATGCATACTTTACTACAGTGCTTATTAGGATTCACTTTTGACAGTACATGTTTAGGATTGCATTAGTGCACACACTTACCTCTTACACTAAGCTGTAATTGGCTGGGTTCATATAGCATACTAAGCCTTAATCAGACAGGTCAAATTATGTCTTGGCACATTGTACAAGCCAGGCCAGTAAAATGTATGGTTAGAGCAGCAAGAGAACTCTGTGGGTTCACCAGTGGAATATATGCTGTAATGATATTTGTGCTCATCTAAAGTTGCAGTTTCCTTTGAGAACAAAGTTCCCTAAAGTCAGCATGTAAAATTGTAAGATTCAGTTGGACAATTTATTTTGTCTTTCCCTTATTTCTGCTGAATAAATCAATTTAACACAATCCCTTTGTTCTCTCCTTTGTCAGGATAAAATACGAAGGAAGACCCAACAGGAGGTCAATGAACAACTTGGCATTTCTAGTTAACTCATCAGAACTCACTAAGACTAAATTAAACAAAATGTTTGAACTGGAATATCAATAAGCTAAATAAAATAGACTGTCTGGAAGGAAAAGCAACATATTTGATTGGGCTGAAGCCCTGCTCTGTTGCACTCAGTATGTGCATTTTCTGTGTGCACAAAAGGGAAGGGACAAGGAAAATCATAGCGTTTCTGCCATTTTCCCTGAATTTTCTCTTCATCGTCATCATTTAGACAGTAACATTTTGTTTTAATAATTCTAGTGGTTTTATTTAGCAGAAAAGCACCATCAAAAATAACACATATATACATAGGTTATATGTGCTTAGAATCTTGGAGTTAGGGTGGAAAATACCTGGAAGATATTTCCTAAAACTAACCTAAAATTCCTAAGAATCATTCTGATATTCTAAGGATAAACATATTAAACTGAATTGAATTTCAGAATTCTGTGATTAAAGACATTCCAGAAGAAAACTGCTAGTGTTATTTTTGTAAATACAAATTCATGATAACAAATCTTGAAAGTTTGTTCTTCTTTTCCAGAGAAAGGCAAATATTCTTAAGCTTAAAGACAGGTTCATTTGGTCAGGAGTCACCAAGGATGTAGAAATTTATTGTCAATCCTATACAGAAGGTCAATGTGTGGAACTCATGGGAAACATAATAAGGTTCCCATGGATGAAATGCCATTTCCCATTTCATTTTCCAGATTTGCCACTGACATTGCACACTCCTTGTCAAAAAATTGAAAAAATTAGTATATCCTTGTCATTTCTTAGTAACACATACTGGTTTAATGAAGATGTGTGTTTTGGATGATAACTAAAATGTATACAGTCATTGGTTTTTTTAATGAAAAATGTAGGCTGGGCAGTGTTCACACAATCCTGGAAAAAAAATGCCTAAGATGAAGAGAAGGTTGCACTCAACACAGATGACCTCTTGATGGGAGACAAAGAGGATGTAAGAGAAAAGCAGTTACTAGCCTGAAACACAGAAAGAAGTTATATCAGTATCTGTAATCCCTTCCTTTAAATTAGGAAATAGTAGACTGTAGGAACAGAGAAATGTGCACATATATTTAGTTAACATTATAGAATGCAGACTATGCTACATATAAGAAGTAAAGAAAAAGCTCAAAGTTCTGATGTTTTGTATTAAATTTTCTGGGAAAATACACAGAAAGCTTTAGTCATAAACATCCTGATTTTCATTTTGTTACTTTTTTAGAGTAAGAGATGATTTAATCTCTGTGTAAATAAATTTGTTGTTAATTTTTCTCTATAAATAATAGTTCCCAAAATGAATAAGGCTGCATATCCTGTGCATATTCAAACCTAGATTAGAATTAGAATTTATTGGACAAGAAATTTGTCTCAGGTGTACATGCTGTATACTTACATACAGACAATAGGTGTCAAACTGTGATTACAATCATAAGATACATTCAGAATCATAAAGTACATTCATCATGTCATGTATGTATTAGGTGCATTCATCATATAAATCATAATCATAAAATACATTCATCATATAAATCAAATAATGTCTCTGCGGTTCCATAAATGAATTTGATTGGATGCAACCTTAGTATTTTAAAAAAATCACATTTCAAACAATATTTTCTAGAAAAAGAGAAATCCACTGTATCGGTGTTTCAAAAAGCAGCATTCTTCTTAAAATTAGGAGAATAAACCAAAATTTATTATGTTGACAGCCCTATTTATTCAATAGGCATATTCCCAATCAATGAGTTGCCACTGGGAGTTTCCTCGATGTAGTATAATATGAGAATTTATAAAATGTTCTGTTTGCAGTCATTCTAAGAAATGCAGTTTATAACAAAGCAGTAAATGCTTGATGGAATGTTTTGCTCAGCCTCTTAAGTGCTGCTGGTTTCAATTCTTCATCTCCTTTCATGTACAGCTTTATTTGCAAAACAGCCATAGATAAAACTTTGGAGTACTCTTGGCTTTCACACATCCTAGAGTTGCAATCCCTTCCAGAAGGGAAGTTATGTATCATTTGAAATCCCTTTGCAAATATTCATACCTGATTGATGGACATTTGGGATGGAGCTTTGCAAGTTGAATCCTGTTTCTGTTTTTTTTATGACAAGCTCTTCACACATAAAGCAATAAAAGAGTTAAATGATTTCTGTCAGCATTAGTGACTGTCATAGATTTCAGGTCTTCTTCATGTTCCCTTGCAATAATATTTTTAATATGTTTTAGTGTTTATGTTGTTTGTATTTTTATAAGCCACCCTGGGTCTTTCGGGAGAAGGGCGGGAAATAAATAAAATTATGATGATGATGATGATGATGATGATGATGATGATGATGATGATGATGATGATGATGATGATGATGATGATGATGATGAAGTATCCACAATTTCTGAAGGCAAGTTGTTCCACTGGTTAATTGTCCTCATTGTTTGGAAGTTTCTTTTTAATTCCAGGTTGCTTCTCTCCTTGATTAGTTTCCATCCATTATTTCCTGTCTTGCCTTCTGGTGCTTTGGAAAATATATTGACCCCCCCTCTTCTTTGTGGCATACTCTCAAATACTAGAATACTGCCATCATGTCACCCCTAGTCCTTCTTTTCTTTAGACTGGGCACACCCAATTCCTGCAACCGTTCTTCATATGTTTTAATCTCCAGACCTTTCATCATCTTAATTGTTCTTCTTTGCACTTTTTCCAAAATCTCAACATCTTTTTTTGTAATGTGGTGATCAAAACTTGATGCAGTATTCCAGGTAAATCCTAAGGATTTATAAAGCAGTACTAATACTTCACCTGATTTTGATTATGTTAATTATATTGATTATATTGGTTTTAAGTGACTGGTTGCAAGTCACTTTTTCAGTAGCTAAATCAATAATTGTAAATCAAGGACTACATGTAGGCAAATATGCAATTTCTCAAAAACATACAAAAACTTTAAGTAATTAAGTTGAACTTAGTGGACATTACTTTCACAGTCAACCAGTTTGAGCCAAGAAAAGAGCAACAACATTGTATTCCCCTTATCACACAGCTGTTTGGAATGTCACTCTAAATTCTGCACAGCTTGCAAATTACATTCCTCAGGATATGATCTAAAAGAAGCATAGCATGGTTTAAAGAAGAGTAACAGGGGAAACTCCCCATAAAAACAAAATCCTGCTGAGTCACAAGTGCAAGAAGATCTCAGCTACTACGCATGTTATTTTCAGTTGCATGAAAAATGTTAACTGAAGTCCTTGGTCACCAAAATTTTGCCAACCTCATCTCAAAATCTGGCAGCTACAGCCATGATTCGCAACTATGTCAGCTATGAATGAGGAGCCATACAAGATCAGCATGAGTAATTTAACTGTGTGTCTCTCCAGAACCCCAACACACCAAGAAATACACACTAAGATGGCATTGCAAGGGTAATCCATAAGTAGGAAGCATTAAATACATAAGAACCTGAACTCCATGCTGACATATTTGGGTAGGAAGAAGCATGGGCATCCCTGGCATCTTCAGTAAGAAAGTTCAAAAACTGGCATTAGGAAATTCTCTAAGACCTTGGACATGCCTGGCCTTGCTACGAGGCAGAATCAGGAACAATTCTGAATCAGATGGATCAAAGATCTGAAGTGGCAAGAGTCAGGTCTTCCTATGTACAGACTATCTACAATCATATTACATTCAGAGTTGAACTGGCAACAATACTCTAACATATATCTGTGTAGAGTCTCAATCATCCATGTCATCGTTGCCCTGAGTCCTGTGGGAGAAGGGCGGGGGTATAAATTCAAATAAACTAAATAAACTAAAGATGCTTTTCAAAAGGTAACTGGACTTTCTTGGGATTTTTTCCCCTTCAAAATGTTTTTTTCAAAGGGTTTAATCCTTCTGTTACAAATCCTTCCACATGCAGTCCTCGATTTATTCCATTTAGTGATGGTTCAATACAACGACATTGAAAAAAGTGACATGACCATTTTGTACACTTATGACCATTGCACCATCCCCATGATCCTGTGATCAATATTCAGAAGCTTGGCAACTGACTCGTATTTATGATGGTTGCAGCATCCTGGAATCCGGGGATCCCCTTTTGCAACCTTCTGATAAGCAAAGTCAGTGGGGAAGTCAGATTCACTTAACGACCGTATTACTAACTTAACAACTGCAGTGGCTCCCTTAGCAACTGTGGCAAGAAAGGTCTTTAAATGGAGCAAAACTCATTTAACACAGATCTCACTTAGTAACAGAAATTTTGAGCTCAGTTGTGGTCGTAAGTTGAGAACTACCTGCATTTCCCACCATTCAGTCAAATTTGGGACTCAAATCCATGATGATATTATAACTATCAGAAGTCATTTTCCCAAAGAAACCATTGCAGGGTAGACTGGGAAATAGAAAAAACAAACAAACCAGTAAACCAAAAGATGGCAATGGCAAATCACTTCCATAATTCTTCTAAGTAAATTATATGGTCTGATTCACAAAGTCTTGTGCTCACGCATGCCATTGAATATTAGGGCAGTTTTCTCCAACTGGTTTACTTTTAAAGATGCTGTATTTCAACTCTTATCATCTTCGGCGAGCTCACTGGTATTATACTGGTTCCAAGGCCATAGTCTCACTTCTGTATATTGCTTGAATGTGTAGAGAAGAGGCAAAATTAAATTACAAATTGTTAAAAGCTTCATAATGATCTATAGAGAAGGCTGAACACATGTTTAATTGCTAATGTTTCTTAATTGCCTAGGAATGTAGAAATCTGGGCTAGAACCAGCAAATATACAGAAACTACAAGTGGAACCAATGCATGATCCAGTCCAACATTTCCTAATCATACTAATATTGATTGCAATGATCTAATATACATTGATTTTACAGAAGATAGCATTGATAAGGCACTACGCAAACTAAAACCATCTCTATCTATTGGTCCAGATGGATTATGTGCATACTTCTTAAAATAACTCTTCACCGCCATAGTTGAACCATTAAGCATAATCTACGAGATATCAGTCATATCCAGTACTTTGCTGACCTATGGTCATTAGCCATGGTCATTTCTATTTGCAAAAAGTGAGACCCCAGCCTAGTTGAAAATTACAAATCAAACTCATTATGTTGTGTCACCTGCAAAGTCATGGAATCAATCATCAACCAATCCATTATCCTCCACTTAGAGTCAAATGACCTACTCTTTAACAATCAATTTGGCTTCAGAAAAAAATTGTCCTGTAATCTACAACTCATACACTGCAAAAATATTTGGACAACACAACTTGATCAGAGTAAAGCAATAGATGCAATTTACGTAGACTTCAGCAAAGCCTTTGACTCAGTGGTACATGACAAACTACTATTAAAACTACGATCTTACAACATAAATGTATTGAAGCACTCCTGTCAAACAGACAACAAGCAGTTAAAATAAGGAGTGCTATATCAAACCCTGCACCAGTTAACAGCGGTGTTCCCCAAGGCAGCGTTCTAGGATCCACCCTATTTTTAATATACATAAACGATCTTTGCAATCACATCAAAAGCAACTGCGTCCTCTTTGCTGATGACGTAAAACTATTTAACACCACAGACAACACTACTGCCTTACAATGTGACCTTGACTATGTGTCTGAATGATCGAACAAATGGCAACTTCACATCTTCACAAACAAATGCTCTGTCTTACACATTGGTAAAAAGAATCAGAACACTAAATACAAACTAGGTGGATATGACCTGGAAGACAGCCCTCACTCTGTCCAGGACCTAGGAGTACTCATCTCAAAAGATCTAAGCCCCAGAGCTCACTATAACAGCATTG
Source organism: Pareas carinatus (assembly GCA_032468095.1). NCBI lineage: Eukaryota > Metazoa > Chordata > Lepidosauria > Squamata > Pareidae > Pareas > Pareas carinatus. Next base: position 159,930 of record JANHFO010001858.1, on the reverse strand, counting down.
CCAAAAAGGCATTAAGAGTTGTCAACCTAATTTTGAGAAGCTCTTTTTTCAGTAATATTGAACTGCAAGCTAGGGCATATAAAATCTTCGCATGACCAATTCTCGAATACAGCTCATCTGCATGGAACCCATATTGTTTAACAGACATTAATACAATTGAACAAGTCCAGAGGTATTTTACGAGAAGGGTACTCCATTCCTCAGCCCGCAATAGAATACCTTACGCCACCAGGCTTGAAATTCTGGATCTAGATAACTTAAGAGCTACCTAAGCTACCATCTGACCTAAGCTTAGGACACAAAATTGTCTGTTACAATGTTCTACCAATCAATGATTACTTCAGTTTCAACCACAATAATACACAGGCTAACAACAGATGCGAACTCAAAGTGAACCGCTCCAGACTCGATGGCAGAAAATATGACTTTAGCAACAGAGTGGTCAATGCCTGGAACTCACTACCTGACACTGTTGTTACATACTCCAAATCTTTAACCTTAAACTAACTACCGTGGACCTCACTCCATTTCTAAGAGGTCTATAAAAGGGGCGTGCATAAGCGCACCAGCGTGCCTACCGTCCCTGTCCTACTGTCCCCATTTATCCGTACTCAATTATTATTATGCCTATGCTTATACCTGTTTATACCTACATGTTTATATATTATGTTCCTACTTATACTTGTTTTTCTCATACATGCTTGACTTAAGTAAAATAAATAAATAAATAAAAATAACCTGAACATTCTTGTTTGTTTTTTTCTTTGAAAACATTTAGCTTCTCAAGCTAAAAGCCATGGTTTTCCCAGTTGCAATATATGGCTGTGAAAGTTGGGCTCTAAACGTCAAAGAATCTTTGAGTTGTGGTGCTGAAGAAGAGTTTTGAGAGTCCCTCGGACTGCAAGGCGATCATCAAATCGGTCAGTCCTGGAAGAAATCCACCCTGACTGTCCTTTAGAAGGACAAATGATGAAGCTGAGACTCAGATATTTTGGGCACCTAATGAGAAGAGGGGACTCATTAGAGAAGGCTGTGATGCTGGGAATGACCGGAGGCCAAAGGAGAAGAAGGGGACGGCTGAGGAGAGATGGCTGGATGGGGTCACCGATTCAACAGGCATGAGATTGGGCAGACTGCGGGAGGCTGTGAGGAAGAGAGGGCTGGTGTGCTGTGGTCCATGGGGTCACAAAGAGTCGGTCACAACTTAGCGACTGAACAACAACAAGCTTCTCACCCACCCTTGTGCTAACGACCAGGGGATTGGCCATTAAGATAAATCCTTCCATTGCCCACCAGTCACTTAGAACTGAAGAAGCGTTTTGGATAAGAAGCTAAATGTTTTCAAGGGAAAAAACAAAACAAATCCAGTTGTCTTTTGGGAAAAGGGCCTTTGAGAAAATACATTCCTCAATTTCATCCTCATTTTAGCCCAAATTCCATCTATCTGTCTGTCTGTCTGTGTATAATATTGTAAAATCTATACAGTATATATGCGAAACACCACTCACTCACTGACTGACTCATCCCCAGATCTCTAAAACTATTAAAGCTACAAACCTGAAATTTGGTAGATCTGTTCATCTTGGCATCTAGGCGCTAAGAAAGGATTTTTCAAAATATTAATTCTTACGTGAGTTATTTCAATTTTTTAATTCCGGAGGTTCTGATTGGACAAAATACAGAACCAACTGCATCTGGGTGTGACTCCTGAAACTTACATGGGTAGTCCTCGACGTATGAACACAGAGTCAGAAGGAACCTTAGAGGTCTTCTAGTCCAACCCCCCCCCCCCGCTCAAGGAGGAGACATTACACCATTCCAGACAAATGTCTGTCCAGTCTCTTCATATAAACCTCCACTCATGGAGCACCCACAAGTCAAGCTGTTCCACTGGCTAATTGTCTTCCCTGTTAGGAAGTTTCTCCTTAATTCCAGGTTGCTTCTCTCCTTGATGATTTTTCATCCATGGTTTCTTGTCTTGCCTTTTGGTGCTTTGGAAAATAGATTGACCCCCTGTTCTTTGAGGCAGCCCCTCAAATATTGGACTACTCCTATCATGTCCCCCCGCCCAGTTTTTCTTTTCTCTAGACTGGCCATACCCAGTTCCTGCAACCGTTCTTCATACGTTTTTGTCTCCAGGCCTTTCATCATCCTGGTGGCTCTTCTTTGCACCTTTTCCAAAGTCTCAACATCTTTATTGTTAGCAAGTAGTCTTCAATAGCAATTTCACCAACAAAGTTGGTCAGCAGTCAACAGCAATATGCAGGATCAAAGCAGGGTCGTAGATCATCAAAAGCGAGAGTAGAGAGAGTGAATGCTCTCAAGTCTCTTGCTTTTATACTTAACATCCTGGTTTAAAGCAATTCGCCTAATTCGGCATGACTCAGCTGGTCAGCCATTTTGTAAACCAATCAGTTGGGTTTTTAAAGGGACCATAATCCATATAACCCTAACAATACTTATAGAACCAATTATTTGATTCAGGTAGCCAGTTAAAGGAAGACTGTTTTCATTCCTTCATTAATCACCTAAGTTATGCAATTAAGATTTAGCTTCTAACAGACAACAATAATTATCATAAGGCTACTGTGAAATCTGAATAAATTTAGGATGCTGTATTCTGTGGCTGTTTCCTTGAAAATAAATTATTTATCTTTACCAACTGTCCAAACTGATACAAGTATTATGAAGCATCAGGCAATCAGAGATAAAAAAAATTAACTATCTAGATTTGCTGTAATATATTTTAATAATAACATTTGTAAGTTCTGGTTACAGAATGACAATTTTATTCAAGTATAGTAATGAAAGGGTAATGTGAGTGCTAAACAGAGGAAATGATGAGAAGAAATTGTAAATTACCTATAATCACAGCAAAGTTTTACAGCAAACTTTGTATAAGCCATATTTTTTTCTCTTTTCCACAGCAATACAAATTCTTTACTTATGAAAGATGAACAATGGGTCTCCAAGTCCCATCTGAGAGCTACCTGTGAAGTACATTTTGCCAGTCAGATTTTAAAAAGTTCTAAATAATTTTAAATTTCAACTAGAACATCTAGGAAGTTTTAGCTCTTCTCCCTTCAATTACAGATAATCAGAAAATTTAAGAAAAAGACTGGCACCAACTGTGTATTATCAGTTCCAGATAATCATGTTTTATCACTTCTTGGAATTAATGAAAATGTACTTTCTTCTGGGTGCATTTGAAGTGTACATCAAAGAATTTGAACTCCAATAAAAATTGGATTTGAGAAGGAAATGATGGAAAATTTTTACTGCTTATTGCTTTGGAAAGGTGCCGAGAACCTCTACAGAATTTTGCTTTGGATGTCAGCATGATCACAGTCAAGCTTTCCTTTTGAAGCTTTGAGCCCTGACCCAAATGAAATCAAACTTATCTTTGGAATGCTTATAATTTCTTTTCCCGAGACACTGCTTTAACTTTTCATTTATTATAGCACGCAGGTGACCTCAAAATGAAATAAAATCCGAATTGATAGATTCATATTTACTATGTGATATTCAATGGTAGTTCATGGAGGTTTTTCGGACTGTAGCCATTTCAAAAACATACAAGAAACTTTAGTGAAATTAAGATATCATTGACACTCCCCTGACTTCAATATAATTTAGGGATTAGAAGCGATGAGAAAAACAAAATTCAATCTTTCTAATAAAACCCCATGGATTTTAAAAGGTATTTGGAAAGTTCTACTTCTTTAACATTTCCACTTACAGTGTTTTTGAGAAACGATGTATGGATCCTCTACTAATTCTGTAAGTAAACATGTTGAGAAAATTCTATTGAAAGGAATTTTGAACTTCTTCTTTGGTTTGTTTATATGATTTATAAAAGACAACACTTATAGAAATGCTTTTTTTTATTTCTCCCCCTCCCTTCCTTTTTTGGCTTCTTTAGCTGTGTTGAGCACTTGATGATAAAGGAAAGCAATTTGGCTTAATATACACAATAAATATACACAAGGAATAGCCATGACTAAGACTGGAATGAACTGGAAATAGAGTTTGTGGCAGAAGTAAATTATTACTTATTTTGATTGCATGAATCATTGGCTTTTGATATTAAAATACCTACAACCCTTACAAAATTACTTTGTTTATTTCAATATGAAAATTGAAAGCCATGACAGATGCTTTGATAGAAAATAATGCAACTATCAAACAAACTTTTTTCTAACAAGTAGCCAAAACAATGTAATTTAACAAATGCTCCAAAGACTCTGGGATGTTTTGTGTTACTTGAATTGGAAGTCACCAGATTGGACAATCTTGCATGTTATGCAGATTTTTCTCTCTCATTTTTTAAAGTATTTTAGCACTAGCAACTTTAGGTTGATGATCTACTTGTGCTTGCAACAATATACATTGCATTTTATGCAATGAAAGTTTATAAGATTGCACTATATGTAACTAAAGATGGGAAATATGTGATAAACATATTAACATTTTGTAAAATATTGCATATTATACTTTGTTGATTTACTTTTCCTAGAACGCTCCTTTCTAGTTTAGCATCTTCTTGGTAAGTGGAGGTAAAATTGCTATTATCAACTATCCCAATAGTCAAAAAGGCATTAGAATAATAGTTTTAGGATTAAAAAGCAATTATCTTAAATATGATTTGTATTGAAACTTTAAAAAGGAGATAAAAACTAATCCAAACTAATCTAAAGTAAGGAAAAGAAGAAAAAGAAAGAAATCAGAGAGACTTTGATTTAGGCTGATTTGCACATTTCTAATTTTAGCTTAACTTAATCATTGTCACAGCAGGGCTGTGGAGAACATGCATCAACTAAATTTAGTACGGAAAAATAATGTCCTGCTTTTGAGAAACTGAATCATGTTCCTCAGGTATAAATGAAATCATAATCAAGTTGATTGAAAATATTTTTCTCTTTCCCTCTTCGCTCATTCTTACCAATGAAATGTTAGCGCTCTATAGCAGGGGTCCTCAAGCTCCTGTCAAGTCACATGACTGGAGATGAGCAGAGGGCAAGTAAACAAAACTGAAACCAATCCCTTCCAGTAGATGGAAAAATTGTCTTCCACGAAACTGGTCCCTGATGCCAAAAAGATTGGGGATCGCTGTTCTATAGCAATCCACAATAAAACAATATGAAGTATTTAACCCAACACATAGCTTTGAGGGTAAGCCTGTTCCTTGCGTAATGTGTTGTAGCTATATTTCATACTATAAGGTGAGTGGTACAACCAGGACTAAAACTGAAGTTAACTTTTTATTTACATTTTATTTTACTTAAGTGTAGGTGTAGTTAACATGAGTGTATTATCATTGTTTAAAATAATTTATGGTTTCTGAAACATTAAACATTGCAAACTAGATGCAAACGTTTTGGATTTTCAGTTTATGCACTTTGTGCAACATCAAATAGCATCAAAACAGGGAAAAAGTGAATTGCAATCAGTAGCAACCTCTTATTAATTTCAGGGTAGTATGAATGCACTCTGCTCAGAACCTGAAGAACATTTTTTTAAATAAAACTTACTATGAATGCTCAATTTAATCTAAATTATTACTAGGCCAATATTAACTTCTGAAATATATATTATATTTATATTATATTTATTAAATTTTTATACCGCCCTTCTCCCCGAAGGGACTCAGGGTGGTGTACAGCCATATAAAAACATTTACAAAAAACAAATACAACAAACATAACAACACATTAAAAACCACTAAAACAATTAAATCAGGCTGTTTTGGACTTTATGAATGTACTTTATGATTAGGAATGTATCTTATGGTTGTAATCACTGTTTGTCAATTATAGTGTTATGATTGTAATCATAGTTTGTCAACTATAGCCTGTATGTAAGAATAGAGCATGTACACAGGAGACAAATTCCTTGCGTGTCCAGACACACTTGGCAAATAAATTCTAATTCTAAAACTGAGTTCGTTCACCGTGCTGCTGGTCACCCTCTTCTTCGGTGCTACTTTTCTGGAGATCAGAGATTTCTTCTTCCTCTCTAGGTCTTTGCTTAATGTGTCCAAGCCTGATGTTCTGGTTAGGGCTAATTTCAATCAATATGGAAAATTAATAGATAGCATCTTGAGAGCTTACTAGGACACAACAGTGAGATTCAGTTTTCCATTTATTTATTGTGAAACTGAAATTGATATATGTATATATGCATGCATGCATGAATGAATGAATGAATATGAGGTTTCCATTGTGGCTTCCCGTTCAGTTACTGATCAATCCCAATGAGATCTGCTTTGTATGGATGACCCTCTGGTCAGAAGATTAAGAATCATGTGAAATTAGGGGTCATTCTAAGCCACAGCAGTTTACTTGCTTGCTCTTGGCTAAACATGGTGTACTAGCTTAAACATAACTTATTTATTACATGTTGCAATCATGTCACCGGGTGTTCTTTGCATAATAGTTGAAAACTGATCGAAAGTGAAGTGCTTTGTAAGGTAGCTCTGAAATTGAAAGTGGGGAAATTTGCATACTGCCTGGTGGGAAATATCTGATCTCAGCAGGAAAGGCACATAGCATAGCTGAGGGCTGATAAAACTCTGTAAGGAGTGCTGGGCAAATATTAAACTACCACACAAGGTCACACAATTGCTCTTTTGTATTGGCTGCTGAAGCCAGCTTCTTGAGAAGTTCAGTTTCCTTCTTTTTCATCATCCCTGCTTCTCCTTGGTAAGACAGGTGTGAAAAAAGTATGTGTCATGTCACTCATGGAACAAAATAAATAAGGCCTTTTTTGAGAACGGACGCGTGGGAGGTGTTTCTTTTTCAGTAATCATGGAAACAGTTAAGCTGCTTGAATTTTTGTCCATGGCTAACAAAACACCAAACAACCTGAAATAGGAAGGAATATAGAATAAATAAATGGCATAAGAGATCAGTTGAATTGCTTGATTTATCTTGATAACAGACTTCGGTGTTGTCTTTTATTCTGCTGTAAAGCTGTATTTTTAGTGCCAATCATATAAGCAATCCTTAAGATTCAGAAGGGTTTCTGGCATTTTGATAGGCACCAATGTGTTGGGATTCTCTGCCCGCCAATGATGCTGAGGTGAACGAGGTGCCTCTGCACCAATGTAATGGGAAAAAATGTGGAGTAATTTAAGCTGGAAGTGCTCTCTCTTTTTGAGAGCAGAGTTATTTTAAAATCTTTGTTGTGGAAGATTTGATTCTTTTGTTCAATATTTATGTTAGCTAAACAACATGAGTTTGTAGGAATATGCTTAGCTATATGGAATTGCTTTCCCCCCCACTTTTCCTTGAAATTAGACATGGATCACTGCGTTTAGGAAGATAGATAGTAAAGATGTTGGTTTGTAAGACTTTTCTAAACATTTTCATTTACAGACATCTCATTAACTGTCTAAATAATTACAGCCCACTGTTTCAATCTTGAGCTACATATGTTCTCTGCAGGATAATAAAAGTGCTTCCTATGAATGAATGTATGATAAATCAGCTTTCTATCTGAATTTCTATCTACTGGGTTTTTTTCCATTATCACCTGGGTTGATATGCTAAGAAAAGCAGGGCCTGGAGTGTGGGATGTAGATTTCAGCATTTTGGTATGCCAATTCCTTTGCATTTTAGTGCAACCTCAGAGAAATGCAAAGGGGAATATAGTGATAAGATGGGTTGTTAGATGCAAGACTATATTTCTCAAGATTGGAGGAGAAATGTGCTTCCTTACAGACATTTTATTTTGAGAGACATGCAGTATCGCAGACATTCAGATTGTGGGTATATTTATTTCCCTTCCTGTCCTTTGCTTTTGTACTGAGAATATCAGTACATAGAATTGAGGTAGATATATCCTTCTTTTCCCACAGAGATGCAGCAGTTATCTAGATAGGGAACTAATTGCTTTATAACATGTTCTCACTTGATAAGACACCTTCTAAACATGCTTTGACTGTAGCTCAACTTCTGATGGTGCAGCCATCGTTCGTATTGGCTTTGGACAACGAAAATTATCCTCCAGTATCTCCAAGGGGCATGCCGTTAGGGGAAATATTCCGAGTCCAAATGAAAACATGGCTTGTGGGAAGAGGCTATTTATGTAGTGGCTGCCATTTGCTTGGTTAGCTGGGCTATTCTTAAAATCTGACTGACAGGAATTTCCTTATAACAGGTGAAAGGTTGCTAACGTTCACATGTGACAGGCAGTTGAGGTCAGTCATGCTAAACAGCATGCCGAAAGCAACAGTTATTGTAAGTCTATAGACCAGTGATGGCCTAACCTTTTAGGCACCGAGTGCCTGGATGAGTCGCAGCTCGTGATGTCATCGCCTGGCGCCGCTACTTACTCTCTTTTTGAGCATGAGCATGGCCCCGTGATGTCATTGCCCGACACCGCTACTCTCTTTCTGAGCATGCTCAGCTCTGGGGCGATGCTGGGGCAACTTGGCTCGCATGCCAACAGAAAGGGCTGTGTGTGCCTGCCGTGGACGGTGTGCTATAGATTCACCATCACTGCTATAGACTCTTAAATGAAGTCTCAAAGAGAAGTTGCCTTTGCTGCTGTGTTTATGTCTATATACCGTTAAGTACGGTATATAGATCATCTGTTTTCTTCCCCAAATCCACAGCCAACCCGCCAGAATCAATACCAAGGGCACCCAGATAACTTGTAAGAGTGTAATCTGCAAACGTTGAATGTTGTTCTTACAACCGTAGCAGAAGAGGAAGAGAGTGTATGAAGTGACGTTCTTTTATCCTTTCCCAGTAATGCAGGGGTGTCCAGCCTTGGCAGCTTTAAGACTTGTGAAATTCAGCTTCCTTGCTAGTTGTGGCAAGTGGGAATTGTGGGAGTGGAAGTTCAAACGACTTAAAGTTGCCACGGCTGTATACCCCTGCTGTAAAACACTGAACATGGGCTCAGTGCTTTTTCTTCAGCACTGTTGAATCTGGTGTCTATCAGACTGACACTGATGGGGGTTCAGTATCCTTATGGGGTGGTGGGCTGGGAGCTCCCCCCCCATATAATCTGCAAGATAATCATAGATTCAACTTTGTTAGGATATAGTACAGTACTACCTTACCAATCACAGATACTGCCTGATGCAAATAACTTTGGTACTGCTTAAGCAAGTTCTCAATAATATTCTACATATCTGCTGTTTTTGTCTCTACAGATCTGGAGGCCAATAACTGCCACATTTTATTTTCCTGTTGGCCCCGGGACAGGTTTTCTGTATCTGGTGAATCTCTATTTTTTGTATCAGTATTCAGCGCGTCTGGAAACAGGTAAATCTACAACCGCACCATTACAAGGTTCAATTCTTTTTTAAAAACCTTTGAGGATAGTAGAAGCAATTGTCAGTTTATATATATATTTTAAAGTCGTCGTATTCAATTCACAACCCGTATGGACTTATATAAAGGTACATAAATGTCTAAAACTGGCCAGCTTAGTGTATTAGAAGCCCCCTCCCCATATATTAGAAGAAAGATATTTAAAACGTTTTGCAAGAGAAGGCAGAAAGCTAGCAGCTGCGATCTGTGATCTTAGCTTGGGAATCTTTTGGATATTTAGATTTCCCACTACAAGGCTAAGAAGACCTCAGGGAAGAAATCCAAAAGATTAAACCATCTGTCATGTAAACAACCAGAGGCAGATTTTCCCCCTTATCAGTGAAAAAAAAATGGAGCTCTCCCTCCAGCACACAGTTAAGGCTGTATGAATAAATTCTAAAAAAATATATCTCTGCTGTAGTGTACACATTGATGTATATTTCAAATTAGTTCACTTGCTGGAATTCTTCTGCCAGTGCTCTTTCATCTTAATAAGTTTTGGTAAAGGTAACTTTACGAATTGGTTCTTGGAGAGAGAAAAGAATTCCAGTCTCGGGCAGTTGCTAATAGTTTGCTAGAAGTGAGAGAATTAAAGTCTTACGAATTTAATATCCCTGTTAATTGTATTTTGAACTTGGCCAAGTCTCTTAACTGCTTATTTAGAACCAGTAAATTGAAAGTGCACGCAGGGCCGTTTTCCTTTGAGGTAATACAATAATTTATGATATATCTGACTATTAACTAAATGTGCGCAAGCACCTTTTAAATACAAGGAGCACAAAAATTGCTTTCTCTTCTCCTTATAATAAATCAAAGCTGCTGAAGCCAACCAATTAAGAGTTGCCTTTTCAATGCTCTGGGATTTGTCCTTAAGCAGTTTTATTTAATAACAAGTTCTGGCATAACCAGTTATTCCCAATTGCGGTAACTGTGTAAGAATCGCAGCCTTAACTGATGGAACTTTGCAAACGAAGAGTTACGTAATACATTTCTGAAACAGAGATTATGCTGTAGGAGCTGCAGAGTGTATAATGCCGACTATATTGTGAAGCTTGTATAATTAGCTCCCCACTCATTAAGCGACTGTTCGAAGTTACAACGGCACTGAAAAAAGCGACTTAGGGCCCGTTTTCAGTTTTCCAACGGTAGAAGCATCTCCATGGCCACGATGATCAAAATTCAGACGCTTGGCAACTGGTTCATATTTATGACGGTTGTTGCCGTGTCCCGGGGTCGTGCGATCCCCCTTTTGTGACCTCCTGACAAGCGAAGTCCACGGGGAAGCCCAGATTCACTTCACAACCGAATTCCTAGCTTAACTGCTGCAGGGACTCGCTTTACAGCGGTGGCAGGAAAGGTTGTAAAACGGGGCAAAACACTGAACAACGCCTTGCTTTAGCCGTGAAAAAGTCGGGCTCAGCTGTGCTCGTGAGTCGAGAACTACCTGCATTAGCTTCATTTTGTGTGCTCTTTGTAGGAAAACAAAGAACACGAATGCGAGGCTAGAATTCCACGCAGAGATCCTCCATATACAGCGGGGGCAGCTTAGATTTTCCTGCCACAACTGGCCTTTTGGATACGCTTTCCCATAAAGCGCCCTCACCGAACAGAGCAGTCTCTTGTTTCTCTCTCGGAACAGAAGCTGAAGTTGCATCCTGAGATTTAATCACAGCCTTCTGGAGGCCCCCACGGCCTCTCGGGGGAAAGGGAGGAAAAAAAAAACAACCGCCAGGGATTTACGTTCACAGCGATGCCGTTCTTTGTTCACAGGTGCTTTCGATGGGAGGCCTGCCGACTACGTGTTCATGCTGCTGTTTAACTGGATTTGCATCGTGGTATCCTTTCCTGAATCTGCCGGCCCAACGTTCAGACCGCCTTGGGTCTTGGAAAAGCATTTCTCCCCCTCTCCCCGCAGAAGGATGCAGAGATTGGTTATGGAGGCTTCCGCGGCCTTAGGGAAATCATTCCCAGCACTTTCACTTCTCTTACTATAATCCTGTGTCAATCAGAATAGAGCTGGAAGGGGGACCTTGGAGGTCTTCTAGTCCAGCCCCCTTGCTCAAGCAGGAGACCCTCATACCATTTCAAATAGACTGTCTGGTCTTTTCTTAAAAACCTCCAGTGATGAAGCATCCACCTAAAGGCAAAAGCTGTTCCACTGGTTAATTGTCCTCCCTGTTAGGAAGTTTCTCCTTCATTCCAGGTTTGCTTCTCTCCTTGACTGCTTTCCATCCATTGTTTCTTGTCTTGCCTTCTGGTGCTTTGGGGAACAGCTTGCCCCACTCTTCTTTGTGGCAGCCCCTCAAATACTAAAACACTGCTATCATGTCATCCTTAGTCCTACTTTTCTCTAGACTGGCCATACCCAATTCCTGCAACCGTTCTTCATATGTTTCTGTCTCCAGGCCCTTACTCATCTTCGTTGCTCTTCTTTGCGCTTTTCCCAATGTCTCAACCTCTCTTTTTTTGTAATGGGGTGACCAAAACCGGGATGCCGTATTCCAGGCATGGTCTTACTAAGGATTTATGAAGCGGTACTAATACGTCACGTGATTTTGATTCTGTGCCTGCGTTTACGCAACCAAGGATTATATTAGCTTTTTTGGCTGCTGGCTCATGTTTAAGGGATCGTCCACTAGGACTCCAAGGCCCATCTCCCTGTTTTTGAGCCAGGTTTCGCCTAACCTCTATGTGTGCCTTTGGTTTTTCCTGCCTAGGTGTAAAACCTTATTTTTCTCCAACAGTAAATTTCATGTTGTTGGGTAGGGCCCGTTGTTCAAGTCTGTCAAGACCTTTTTGGATTCTGAGCTTGTCTTCTAGGGTGTTGGCTATTCCTTCCAGCTTAGTGTCATCTGCAGATTTGATGGGTTCCCCTCCTATTCCTTCATGTAAGTCATTTATGGAGATATTTATTTATTATTTAGACTTATATACCGCTTAACAGTGCATTTACAGCCCTCTCTAAGCGGTTTACACAGTCAGCCTATTGCCCTCAACAATCTGGGTCCTCATTTGACCGACCTCGGAAGGAGGGAAGGCTGAGTCAACC
>JANHFO010001858.1:123814-134058 GCA_032468095.1 Pareas carinatus | reverse complement strand
AAAAATAATTTATTTTGAGAAATTTTAGTTGTACTTTGCTCCTAGATGGGAATCCAAGGTATGTATGAATTTTCAGAGCTGTAGCTTTTATGGTTTTTGAGAAATAGTGGCGAGTCAGACATAAGTGAGTGGGAAATGAATGATCAATGAATCGTTTTTGACAAATATTACTAAAGATGAAATTATTTGAAAGTTTTAGGAAAATGGATTTAAAAGCTATACAGATAGTTGGATAAAGGATGGAAAGAGTAGATTTGAAATAGTATTAATGAACTTGATACCTACTGATGAAAGAAATTTGAAATGTATGTCCAGTGGGATGATGTTGATGGAAATATGTAAGCACGTTGTTTTTTGTTTCTGTCTAAAAATGAATAAAAAAATATTTTAAAATAGTTTTCAAAAAATATTTTCATGTAAAAGAATTTTTTTTAATCCTTCCCAGTTTCAAACGTTGGGGAAATCAAGAGATTCAAGCAGTTCAACTGAGTTTAAAGATTTATTGCAAGCTTAAGCTTTCTACAAAAATCTGACCTATTAATGGTTAAGGGAAATGCAAAGGAATAAAAAAGCATTCAAGGTAGATTGAACTTAGATCTGTTGCAGGTGCTCAAGGACTTGTGATTTATGACATATTTGACTTCTTCTTTGGACTCAGCCTGGTCATCTCCTGCATGTAGATCAGCATATCGAAGGAAGATACTTCATAATATTCATTCCTGACCAAATGATTAAAGATTGCTATTGCCAACAACATTAGCAGGCCAAGTTAGAAAATTTGATAAGTGTCAGGCAGCCCAAACAAAGTTGATTGAATTTCAACCCATCACACATTGCATTGGAGAAAGTTCCAGATACCCAGTAATTCAATGCCTTGGACAACTAAATTCTCAATATTTTCATTTTTCTGAAGTCTGATTCATAAGACCACCACATACTCAGTGGCTGTTTTATATTTGAACAGTTTCCCCATAGTGGGGTGATTTATAAGACTATGCAGACAACCTGAGTTGGCTGGCTCCACCAAAAACAAAGCAGCACATGCCGAATGTGAAATCATACCACAGTGACTAATTTGGTGAGACAGAAAGAAAAGATAACCAAGGAGGGGAAAGAAGTGACAGGAAAGCAACAACATCACATAGCGATTAGGGCAAAGTAATTATTTTGTTCCTGGAACAAACTGTATCCCGCTGAAAAATGCATACACTAGGACAAACCTAGACAAATAAAATGAATCTTTTGTTTCATAGGAATAAAATTCCTATTTATAATGGTCAAAAATCATTCTGAAAGAATATTGGTTTAAATAATGCTTGTTCTGCCTCAAAATTATAAAGATGTGTCTGTGATGATTGAGTGGCTAAAGATGCTGAACTTGTCATCTGGAAAACTGACAGCCAGAGTTTGAGACCCGAGCACCCCGCAACAGGGTTAGCTCCTGTCCTTTCCCCAGTTCCTGCCCACAAAGGAGTTTGAAAGCATGCAGATGCAAATAGATAAATAGGTACCACTTTGGTGGGACAGTAACAGCATTCAATGTGGCTCAGTGTATATTCATGCTGGCCACATGACCACATAAGGGTCCTCGGACAACACTGGCTCCCCCAGCTAATAAACAGAAATGAACACTACCCCCTAGAGTCAGTCACAATTGAACCTTCACTTTAAAATTATATGAAAGGGTTCTGACTCCAAGCAATGCCTTATTCTTCCCCACCATCGTATAGGATGTAAGAAGAGGGTCAGCGAAAGGATGTTCTTGGAAGTGAGGTAGGTCTACTGGATCTGAAAACGTTCCAGATTTTCACTATTTTCCAAACTGAAGTGTCTTTCAAAATTTGCTTTTCATTCTCCACAAATTTAAGTAATAGCTATGTTTGCTGCGAATGCTGGAAGTTGTATACTAGACACAATGTTCACAATGATCCTGACATTGTGTTTTTGTTTATAAAGCCTATGATTGATTTTGCCATTTTTGTTGCTGATTGATACTATTAACTTATTTTCAGCTTGTGGTAAATCAGGACATCCAGACAATATGTAAAGTGTGGTAGAATGGTAAGGAGTTTTCTTTTTATAATATAACCTTCCTTACGAAGTGTGAATGGGTTTCCAAGAGCCCAGGTTGCAATCACATTACTGCAAAAGCCATTAGTTTGATCACTGGTCATTAAGTCCTCTTGTTCAGCACCATTGTAATTTCGAATTGTTGCTGAAACGGATTATCATAAGTCAAGGACTACCTATACATAAAGAAATGACTATCAGTCTTCACAACAACACAAGAAGTATAAACAAATTTCCTATAAGGTTACAAACAGATATCTCTTCATTCCACATCCCATCCCTTATCTATAAGTAAATCCATGAAACATCTTCTTTTTTTAAAAAAACCAAAATCTATAAAGATTTAATTCTTCAAAACCGGTCTTATTTTAACCTTAGATCTTTAAACCATTTTATAACTTTCTCTTAACTAAAAATCTTGTATATCTTTTGGCTGTTTTGTTCAAGTTCTTTAAATTCTTAAGCTTATTTTTTTTTACTCAAAGTTGAAGATAGAACTCAATAACTTTTCAAATTTGACATTTTGAAGGTATCTAATAGCTTTAAAATGGTTAAGAGGCATTTTCTGAAATTGATTAGAAAGTTGAGATTGTGAGGGTTAGAGATTCCACCAAGGAAACAATCGGACATGGGAGACAAGAGCCCTTACTAGCTTAATAGTCAAAGAAAAAACTTTAGAGGGACCCACTCTAGTGGATCAAGCCACCTGTATTTTCAGACTTGCAAGATTGTGTTAATGTTCTGTTGCTTCACAATATATTAGAATTAGTTTGTCTTGTCCTGTTTTCTGACTGGGAAGACTAACAGTTTCTGGCAGAGGGTATTATGAAGTTATTTCTTTAAATAAGAATTTCAATCATAAAATACATTTGACAATGTGTACAGGCACATCCAACTGTATTTGTAAAGTTTATAAAGAGAAAGCATTATTATAAAAATGTATCGGGGGGGCGAAGCAATGCATTTTCTTATTTTTCTTTGTTTTTTATCAATTTATTTTTACCACTTTAACATTTCCAGAAGCCCAGGGCAAAATTAATTATTAAATACCTTGACTAAAACATATTGTGGCAGTTCACTATAGACACTTCCATGGAAATCTTTTAAGTGAAGACAAAGGTGCTACACAGACACACACATTTATTTATTTAAGCTACATCACTATTCCTACTTACTTGGAAGAAGCCTCCACCAATTCTCTGAGAATAAATATTGATGGTTTTCCACTGGCATCAGAGTTAGAAGAACGAGTGGCATAGAAGTGAAGAAAAATGGAAAAAAATTCTATTCTATTCTAAATATGCTTTATGTATCATGTTTCCATCCTTATGGCCATCTACCCTTATGGCTTTGCAAGAAATGTATAACAGGTGAGACTATTGTAGGTTCTATATGATGATGGTTAATTCAGGACAGTTTTATTCTGGCATAACATAAAACTGGATTTGTTAACCTTCATATTCTCTTCTTTCTTGTTCGCATCACATTCTACTCATGACAGAAGCACCAAGGGGCTTCCGGGCTAGAAAGAATTAGCCAGTGACATCCCCTTTGCCTAGGGAACACCCAGTTGGGGGTCTGCTTTTATGGTCCTGGTTGGAGCTAGAGTGAAGAACAGGAGCTCATCCCAGCCTACGGCAGCCACTCAAGTCTTGAACACAGGCTTTCTCCCTTCCAAACGCAGTGTCTTAACCACATGAGCTGCCGTGCTTCCTTTTCGTTCTTGTTAAAGTTATTGGTGTTTTTATAAAATTAAACAGCTTTTCTATGTAGTCATGCATGATAATTTGACATAACTGCCAGAAGTTGTTGGTCTTTAAACTTAATTTTGTGCCTATTGTGTAGCAGCGCATGTTCAGCTACCACCGAATTTTCACATTGTTCTAGTCAGTAAATATCTATCAAGTGCTTTTAGTCAAGTGTTGATGATCAGGGAGTACTTCTGACACCCTTAGATGTCACCCTTAAAAATTCATTTCTTGAATTTTTCTCTTTGGTTTGTAAACAGTTTTTAAGTTGTGCTTCTCCAGCAATTTTCTAGTTAGGTCTGTAACCTTCTCAGTATAAGGGAGGTACACCTTTGAGATTTGTCCTAATATTTATAAGTAATGTTATTTTTATTGTTGGACTGCATCACCTGTCTGATCTCACTGACAGAGTAACCATTAGCCTGTCAAGGTATCTCAATTCATTCGATAATCTTTCAATCTTACAAAACTGGAATATTAGAGGTTACTGAAGTCTAGCACAGTCAGTGAGAGTTCCAATTATACTTTTCCTTCTGGCAGTGATAACGGGTAACCATTATCTTTTAATATGAATAATGATGCATATGTCTTGGTTTCCAGGATGCTGTACAGGATATCCTGGTTGATTTCTTCTTTTAATGATGGAAGCATTTGGGAAACAGCCAAAAAAGCAAGCTGGTCTTTTCTCTTTCCTATTGTAAATAGAATATTTGGGTGTACAGCATTTGGATGCCCATTTCATTTTTTAACCTCAGATTGCAAAAATGCCATCCACATATCCAACCAAACACATGGTTTTAAAGCTGCAGCATCCAGTACCTGTTGTTCAAATTTGTCCATGTAGGAATTGGTTATTACTGGACTCAGTGAGCTGCCCATGAAAACTCTTTCAATTTGTTCAAAGCATTAGTTGTTCCACTGAAAATAAACGGTAGGCAATAAGTTAATAATGTCCTTGGAAAAGATTTCTTTATTATGACATTTTCTTAATTAGCCTGTTGGTAAAAAAGGAAATCACATCAGAATTGATTAATCTATCACTTTGTCAAAAGTTGAGCTTGTTATTCAATGAAATGGATTGAATCTTTAAAATAGTTTACAAAACTCTGATGTAAGGTTGTAAAAGCACAACTTGGAAATATGATGTGTAGGAGAACCAAAGGCACTCATTATTCGAATAATGGAACAGACTCTTCTAAGATATTTGCTAATATCCACATAAACATGTTGGCTAGGTTTCCATCTTGCAAAGACTTTTGTGCATCTCAGATTAAGCTGATGATGAGATGATTTAATTTTCATAAGAAAGTTGTTGAGTCATGTTTAAGTTTCTTGTAAGCTGGTTGTTATAAACCAGTGTAAGAGATCCTGGGTTTGGTTGTGATAAACACTGCAGCGCTTCCCTTATGTGCTGGCAGAATTTCTCTTCTGTGTTACAATTCTTTAAGGCACATTACGACAATTTCTCCCATTGTCAAATTACTGGCAAGGGAACAAGACCTCTTTAAATTTCTGAGCATCTTGTGTCTAATTTTTCAGCAACATCATTAAGAAGATTATGAATATTTAAAATGATGTCCTCTGTAGGCATCACTGATGGCACAACTGCAACATTCTTTCCTTTGGCTAAAACCAATGTCTCACATCTGCTGGATGAGCTGTTTTGTTGTCTGTTTCACAGACAGGAGTGAGAGTACTCGCCTGCTAATACAATTTTCAGTAATCTGGAAAGCAAAACAATTTGGGGGGGGAACCTTTTACTAAATCTGTTGTTTTGCCTTTTCTTCCCAAAGCATTAATCTAATGAATCAAACAAGCAGCAAAATGAGATCTGTGAGTGGCGAAAAACCTCCTCAAATTCTGCTTATTTCATTTCTCCTGTGACTTTAATTACATCAAAGAGACCACCTACTGTAAATAGAGGACGTGTTATACTCTAAAAGGGACATATAAAGAAGAATATGTCAACCTTGAGCAACATATGTTGCCCTTAGTGGCAGCTGATAGACTTGGCACTCAGTCTGAGAAGTGTGGAGAATGCACAACATATTTCATCAAATTGCTCTCCTAGGATACAGAGGACTCAGTGGAAGACCAAACATCAGCAAACACGATGCTTGTTATCTAAGAGCTTAAAATAAAATTGTCCCTAGGAGGGATTAGAAAAAAGGACAGGAATGCAAGCATAATATCAAAAAGATCTAACAAGATTTGCAACATGTAATTAAATGTACACTTAACATGGTTGGGTTTTCAATTAATTTTGTATCCCAGGAATGCTGAACTTTTTGAAGAAAAAATCAATAACCTATTATAACAGTAAGAGCCTAGAGAAGAGAAAGACTCTAAACCGATATATCAACAACATAGGAGGGGAAGCTCTTTATTTTAGGGTGTTATTTTAATGGAAAAATTTAAAAAAATGTTTAATTTTCTTCTGCACATTTTAAATATATGTGGGAATTGAGTTATAGAGAGCTATGAAACTCTGGATTAAAAGAAGCTAGGCTTCTTACCTTAAAAAAAGATTAACTATAAACCATTTTACTCTGTTTTTTACATAAGCATTGGGATTTGTAAAAAGTGAGATCTGACATTTGGTTTCCAGGTAATTCCCATTATCAAGCAACGAGTTAGATTACAAGAATGTCCTTGAGGTTGCTGTATCTCATTAGTGTTATCTAGTGGTCTTTCAGATTCCTGTAGCCCTAGCTCTCATGCAGTAATGAAAGTTAAACCTAACTTCAGGCTAGTTAGGTTTAATATATTATAGAATATTATATTCCAATATTTGATTATAGCTTCTAATCTAGGGGATACCTCTACTGCATTTCATGGTGGTTTCTAAATGAACTATGTTGTATTCAGAACCAATTTCCTTTGGTACTCAAAGAATCAGTGATGTTTTCCTTTTCTGTCACCTGAAATAAAATAAGGTTGAGCTTGCACCAGAATAGAGTACCATGGAGATAGATGGTTCATAGCGGTTCATCAAGTTTTCATTGTCTTTGTTGCTTTAAGCAGAATGTGATGTTTCATGATGAAACAAATCAAGATGAATAAAATCAGTACAGTACAGTACAATTTACTTTTCTTTACTTTTTGATTTTATCTTAAAACAGTGCTCATAATTCATTTGGTATAAAGCAAACACCCCACCCCACTGGCCTTTACCCTGCTTCAGGATCAGGTCTTGGTCTTTGGTTTTTCCTTATCCTGTCCCATTGAGCAGCTGAGTTGATTTATTTCCAAATTATTTTTGAATTCCAATCTTTTGATATGCAATCTACCATGGAGCCTTTGCTTCGTTATTCTTGAATTCAGCCAAGGTAGCATTCCATTCACTGATCCTTAAAGGGGAAAGGTGGATTGATGGATCCACAGATCACACTTCAGAAGAAGTGCTTATATTTCTGTTCTAAACCAGTCAAATATACACTACCCTGCAATTTAATTAAATTGATTTAGAATATAGAGAGCCCTAATGGTGCAGTGGTTAAAGCGTAGTACTGCAGCCAAACTCTGCCCACAGCCTGAAGTTCAATCCTGTGGGGCTCAAGCCTTCCATCCTTCCAAGGTCAGTGAAATGAGGAACCAGATTTTGGGGGGAGGAAAGACCAAATAATGCTTCTACATTGTAAACTGTTCAGAGAATGCTATGAAACGTGCAGTATATAAGGTTAAATACGATTGCTGTATAACCAGCATTAATTTGGGCTGCTTTGAATGTTTGTAAATTGCTGCAATTATTCCCATAACAGGGAAAAGAGGTCTGTTTTGCCTGCCCATCCCACCATTGAACATTCTATTTGAGAAAGGACATTGCATAATACAATGTTTGTCAGTCATAGCAACCTTAAGATGTGTGGACTTCATCTTACAGAATTCCACAGCTAACCATGCTTAAAGTCCATATATTTTAAATTGCTGAGCTTAAGAAATATTGGTGTAGTGGATTATTATTGTAATGGGTTGATTAGGTGTACTTATGATCTTGCACTGTTTACTCAATCTGCCTATAATGTTATTTATTTATTTCTTTGTTTATATTTTTATACCCAGGGCGGTGTACAGCCAACGTAAAAAAACAATCATAAAACAATACAACAAAAACACACCATTTAAAAACAATTTAAAATGAATATATAAATCATAGGGCCAAATTTAAAAAGCCGGGAATATACAACCAATTTAAAACCGGATCTAAAAATTTAAAAGGACTAAAATATCTAGATTCTTTCATTTACGGAGAGATGGTGTGAGTCAGATAGTGTGAGTCAGCCAGCCTGAGTGAACAGGAATGTTTTTACAGCACGGTGGAAGACACGGAGGTCCGAAATAATACGGATCTCTGAGGGGAGATCATTCCAGAGGGTGGAAGCTGCCACAGAGAAGGCTCTCCCCCGGGGGTCGCCAGCCGGCATTGTCTGGCTGACGGCGCCCTGAGGAGCCCCTCTCTGTGGGAGCGAACCGATTGGTGGGAGGGGTTGCTGGCAGAATGCGATCCTATAAGTCTAAATAATAAATAAATAAATTTAACTTTTTCTAAATCACTCAAATATTATTTTTCAAGTTTTAAGTACTTTTTAAGTTATCTTTTTTTGAAAAGCCATAGGTTTGTACTGAATTATTATTCTATTTTTTTCAATGCAGCTGGTCTTTAATGTGCAATCTGTCCTCTTGAACTTTGCTTACTGAAGCTGAAACTGAGTGTCTTGTTTTTATAGAGAACACTTGATGAATTATTAAATCGGACATGACTGAGTAGCAATTTTCTCCCCCTCCCCCATACCGACTACGAAACAAACACCAAAATTGGTGGAACAACATTACTAATGATAACTGTTCTGTGAAGACAAGTATTTTCACTATATTGCCTAAAGCAAAATTATGTTCGAAAGAGCAATGCATGTGACTGATTTAGCAAACAATTTCTTGAAAAATGATTCAATATATTAATTGTCAAATGCATATAGGCCTCTTCACTAAATGAGATTTCATAATGAAAATCAAGCATGGTTTAGTTATAAAGAAAATTCAGATTTAATATCATTCTTCAGATGTAGCAAAAAGACACCCTCAGTATCTAAGCAACTAAGAAAATTCAAAGAACGTTAAGCTTACCTGTATTCGGATCTGAAATATACAATATTATTCTGGGAAATGAATTAATGGTTTCATGAAGAAGATCGAAGATCATTAGTCTAATGCAGCACTTAACAACATGCTGATTAACTACTGTCATTTAAATTGTAATAATTATGTTTCAATTGTCACACTAAGATAAAAGTACTAATTCCCTTCTCTAGTTGTTTCCTATCTTTGTAATAATACATCAACTGGTAACATTTAACAGATTGTGTCATCACTTTTCCAATTGAAGGAAAACGGGAATAATGTTCTCCAAACCTATGAAATTTAGTCTTATTTAGGATCAGTTGTATGATCAGTTTGAAAGATAGATGTGAAAATGGATGACGAACAAAGGAATATGTAAAGTAGCTTTTATTCATTATGGGTTTTTTAAGAATTTGGCTAACCTAGATAATTCAGCCAAATACTTAATGTCAGAATCAGGGACTGGCCTAGGTAGTTTAGCACCGCTGAAAAGGGTAAACAATATAATAAAACTAAATTTCCAGCAAGAATGGTGCTGTTCGAGAATTATATCAAGTAGGAGAAAATTTGTAGGGTTAACTAATTGAGCTTTTCAATTCAGAGAAAGAAAGAAAACCTGATAAACTCAGAATTACATTTAGACTTTTAAATTTTTGCTTATTCATCCTATATGGATGTCCATGGTCTCAAATAGGCAGCTGAGAACAGACACCAAGGCTATAATTAAGAATAAAGGCAAATGTGTGTTACCTAGGCATTTTGTATACTACTGTTATCATTTAAATATATGTAATATATGAGATGATATATTTGGAGGAGGAAACATTCAACAAAGGTTCTTTTCCACCACACCTTGAACTCTGATTACTAAGAGTAACCCCAGTTTGGTTGGTTTATCATTGTTATATTTTTATTCCCTTGTAACATGCACAAAATCTTTGAATTGTGATAGGCTATAAAAATCTATGAAAGAAACAGACAAACTTCTCATGTTATGTTGGCAAGCCACAATTTCTGTGAATTTATTTAATGTGAAAATAAAGGTCCCATGATAAAATTTCATTTGTAAATTTTAAAGTACAATATTTACTTCTTAGACTTTTCAGATTTTAGTGTTTATGATTAAGGACCTTTAGCATATGTAAAGGTAATATATTTTATTATAAACCAACATTCTCTTGTACATGAGAAATGTAGAACAGAATAGGGCAGCCCTGTAATCACCACAAGGGCCCTTCAGTGCTCCTTCCTTCCTTCCTTCCTTCCTTCCTTCCTTCCTTCCTTCCTTCCTTCCTTCCTTCCTTCCTT
>JANHFO010001858.1:104802-116282 GCA_032468095.1 Pareas carinatus | reverse complement strand
CAATATTCTAATTTTCTGAGATTGTGAATTTGGGGTTTTCATGAGCTGTAAGCCATAATCATCAAAATTATGACAAAGCAAGGCTTGAACTATCTCACTTTGCATGTACTGAGTCTATCTCATATATTAGTTTCACCTTTTAAGTTGCATTACTGAAATAAATGAACTTTTATATGATATTCTAATTTTTCAAGTTTTACCTGTACATAGAACATTCTGAAATGGGAAATATATTGCAGCTTAATAGGCATGCCAGAACACTTGATTATTCTTCTGAACCCTTTTAATGAAGGAAAACACATTGCAAGTGCTGAATTTAGATAAACAGGGTGGTTCAAAATAGGAAAAGAACTGAGACAAAAATAAATATTGCCCCTGTATCTATTTAAGCAGTGAATATGATTTTTAAAAAGTGGGATTAGAGGGGATGAAAGTTGGAATCAAAGTAGAAAGCTAAAACAATAACAGTTCAAGACATTGAGATGATACTACTTTGGTATTCAAAAGTAAGGAAAATGTGTTTGGACTGACGCCCCAACATTTCTGACTACTGTGGCTTTTGGCATAGAACGTGTAACTAAAGATGAGTCTCTCTCTTCTGTCTGACATTTACCCTCCTTGCAACACAGAAGCATTGCTGCCACCCACCTCAGATATTAGAAGCTTCTCCTCCAGAATATGAGATGGTAAGATACCTGAAAGTGAGATCAATCCAGTTTGCTTCCACCCATCTCACTTTAAGCTGTTATATGAACAACCAATCTAGTTACATAGACGAATTGACCTCTTAAAGGTAAAGAAATCCATTCGTCCCACAAATCCAATTAGAAGTAAAGATTTATTGGAGGAAAGATAAAAAAGGACAGTGGAGGTAAAGAAGGAAAAATAAATACAGCCCAGATCACAAAGCTGATGGGGCTACATCCATATAGTGAAATAAAATGCTGCAGACTAACAAAGTTACTGAGACTCTTAGTTCAACCGTATCTTAGATGGTTCAGTGAGATAGTCAAAGGCTCCAGAAACAAACAAGT
Organism: Pareas carinatus; assembly: GCA_032468095.1. Taxonomy (NCBI): domain Eukaryota; kingdom Metazoa; phylum Chordata; class Lepidosauria; order Squamata; family Pareidae; genus Pareas; species Pareas carinatus. The sequence goes on along the minus strand of JANHFO010001858.1, from coordinate 115,248 downwards.
GTATCATGAAAACACAGGAACTAGATTTTACAGAATTGAAAGCAGGAGCCCTTGACAGATTTTTCTCTTTCTACTAGTGACCAACCACACATGGTGCAGGAGAAGATTTATGGGGGGTGGGGGGAAGGTTGTGTCTTATTGCTAGTTGAGAGTGAACAAGAAATCAGTGGCCCTCCTATCACACATGTTGGTATATTTGCAGAAACATACTGACTGAGTTGTGACTAGAAGTAGGTATAAAATGGAATAACTACTTTATCTTAGCAATCCAATGATTTCAAATTTGTCGAGGTTGGACTATCACAGAGCTATAAATGAATTCCTGTAATTTAGCATCATCCAAAGCAAGCTTTATTAAAATGTTTGAGGTATCAAACACATTTAAAAATGATGAAATGTTGTAGGGATGAAATGTTTGGACCTTCCAGATATTGGTAAACTTTCAGCAGCCTCGTCATTGGCCATGCAACAATATCCTGGATGACACAGGTTCTGCACTCTGCTTTAAGAGTATTAGACAGTCAAAGTATGCAGGTTGCATTATTAACATTTCAAAGACCAAACGTTTGATACAACATTTCCATGTATCCCTCATATTCGGTGGAATTATTCATAAAGCAAGGTATTGTCTTGGTGAATGAAGAGGAAAAATAAAGCTTAAGTGTGAACAATTGTCAATGAGATTTACAGAGTGGATGAAAAAAATATTCTCCTTGCAGCAACATCATAATGGAATTTCTGTCTGATTTAAAATAGCAAAGAGACTTATCTGAGGAAACAGGTTGTACCGATGGGAGAAACTCAGTCTGAATGCATGAAAATTATGTTCTAAAAAGTTCTAATTCCCCAAGGCCCTAACAAAAGGCCATAGGCTTTATTGGATACTGTTATTTTGAGGACTGATTATTTTGAATTTGGTTCAGAGTTGTCAGCATCTATACATACCACAGTGTCATCAAATTTATTGTGATATCTGATGCAGTGATGAAATAGCTCCATTGTTTTTCTCTTCTCCTGTCATATAAGCCTAGGCTTTTCAAAGTATATGGCTATGCACCACCCTAGGTCCCTTCGGGGAGAAGGGCGGTATAAAAATTTAAACAAATAAAATAAAACAAATAAATCCACCGCAAAAATGATATTTAATTTGTATGATCACCCCCATGAATATAATTAAAGATGAGAGATGTATTAGACTGGGGTCAATATTTTTTGCCACAGTTTTTCATTGAATTGTTGCAATTGTTAAGTGAATCATGCAATCATTAATCCTGCTTCTCCCACTACTTTTTCTTGTTGAAAGCCAATTGGGAAGGTCACAAATGATGATCATGTGACTCCAAGATGCGGGAACCATTCCAGATACAAACTGGTTGCCCAACACCCAAATTTTAATCATGTTGCTATGACGGACATAAATGTGACAATCAGGTTGCTGTGATAGTCATAAGTCACTTTTTCAGTGCTGTTGTAACTTCATACAGGCACTAAATGGATGTTGTAAGTCAAGGACTACCTGTATACAATTTACATTTAATAATTAACTTTTAATCTAGCAAATAAAACAACCAACATCTTTTAATAGGAAATAAACAATAAAATAATAACATTTAGAATCATATTTCTAATGGGGAAAATGAGCCATCTTGATTTTGTATAATTCCTGAAGTCTTGATTTAGACAATTCTAATCAACTATTATTCCTCATTCTATACTGACTTCTACTGTGCATGGCAGTAACTGCAGAAAATGCTGATTTTGCTGATCTAGGCAGAAGAGTAGTGAATTTTGTTGTCACTCGCACAGTGGATTTGCAATTTCCAATCTTGAAATTTGCAATCTTCCTAGATTTTGTACATGTCTTTTAGCATCCTTACCTCGAGATCATGACCCATACTTTCAGAATTCCTTTTATAGTACAAAATAAATAAATATTTGTTTCTTATTTTATGCCAAAGTAAAGAATAATATATGGTATTATCATTAAAGATTTCCACAAAGTAAATGGGTGATATTATCTTTTTCTTCATTCTGCCAACTAGAGGCAACTGCCTAGGATTGTAAAAGGGATGGATGGGTGTCAAATGACAAAAACAGCATTGCACTCTCATACTTGTAGAGAGTAAGAAAGATGACCTTGATAGAGATATGCAGAATCTGTTGCAAAGCAAATGGGGCTGAAATATTTTTAAGTCCATGACAAGGTAACATTTGGAAGCTACTCTGGTTTGGAAGCCTCCTTAATTCACCCAGCTATAAGATGGAGGAGGAGGTAGAGCATGATCAGACTTGCAAGATTCCGTTCTTACAGCCAATTTTTATAAAAGTAGTTTATTTAGAGAAAAATGGAGACGGAAAGGAGAGGTAAAAGATAAAAGGAAAAAGAGAAGAAAAAAGAAACAATAAGAGAAAAGAAAGGGGGGAAAATGGAGAGAAAAAGAGAAGGATGAAGAGGTAGAGAGAAATGGAAAGGAAAATAGAAGGGAAAGAACAAAAGAAGAGAAAGAGGAAAAAGAGAAAGGAAGAAAGGAAAAACAGTTGAAGGGACAGGGAGAGAAAGAGAGGAATGAGAGAAAAAGAAAAAAGAGAGGGAGAATGAGAGAAAGAGAGAGAAAGAGAGGGAGAATGAGTGAAAGAGAGAGAAAAAGAGAGAGGGAGAGAGAGGGAGAATGAGAGAAAGGGAGAGGGAGAATGAGAGAAAGAAAAAGGAAAAATGAGAGAAAGAGAGAGGGAGAATGAGAGAAAGAGAGAGACAGAGTGAGAGAGACAGAGAGAGAGAAAAGGGAAGAGAATGAGACAAAGAGAGAGAGAGAGAAAGAGACAGAGAAAGAAAGAGAATGAGAGAGAGAGAGAGAGAGAGAGAGATACACACAAACAAAGAAAAAGAGAGACACAAAGAGAAACTGAGCTGGCGAGGCAGGGCTGAGAATTGGAAGTGCTCACCTGGCTTCTGCTGGAGGTGGGGCGCTTCCCTGGTGCCCAGCAGCTTCTCGTTGGACCTAATCGGAGGACCAAAGGACCTCTAGGAAGGCGTGAATGGCTCATGTAGCCCATCTGGAGGCCTGTTGCCTGGAAGCCGGGCAGCAAGCCGAGGTAGGCAGCCAGGTAGGCAATGTGGGAGATGACGCAGCAGAGCCGGACAATGGGGTGGTTGTGGAGAGGTAGGACTGGGTTAAATAGGAGGAAAGCAGCCTACCGTAATGCTATATTTGTGCTTTTCTGTAAGACTCTCCACTTGCGCCACTGCTACTGGTGGTCTGAACAGAAAAACCCAAAATCAAACAACAGACTGCGAAAGCCCTACAATCAGGAGAAAGGAAACAAATGGTGTCGGATATTTTGTCCAATTACAACCCCCTACCCATCTGGAATTAAAAATTTTAAATAACTCGGGTAAAAATAAATATTTTGAAAAATTCTTTCTTAGTGAGTGCCTAGATGCCAAGATGAACATATCTACCAGATTTCATGATTGTAGCTTTCATAGTTTTTGAGATTTGGTGATGAGTCAGTCAGTGAGGGAGTGGTATTTCACGTTTATATATATATATATAGAGAGAGAGAGAGACATAAAAACAATTAAATATAAAGAATAGATTTACTCTTCCTGTAGAATTGATTTCAAGGTCTAGTCTACTTAATGAGGCTGAAAATACTGCATGATTCTGTTCCTTTTGTAAGTACATCATGATGTCACATACCTCTACAAAAGGTGCACTTTTAACTAAAGCTATGGTTCCTGTGAATGTCTCTGCTGCTAGCAATTGCTATCAAAAGTTCTTTTTTTACATCTGAAGACTTTGTAAGAGATTTTTTTTCCTTACATTGAAATGTTCCAGACTTTTCCCCTGTGTAGGAGTCATGCACCTTTTCTATAAGTTTAAATTGTTCTGCATTGAACTTTCTGTTTTCTCCCATTACTGAAAACTAATTAAATAATTTATTGCCTTATTAGAAAATGCTTTAATTTTAACAACCACAATCCAGTCTGCTTCAAAAATGGGTGGACAATATTTGATTTCTGACTGTTTGTTGATCTTTTGGCCTTCAGAAAATCTCACCCTCCATGAGCCAGCAAATGAAAGTAAATTGTCCTTCTGTAGTTTTCTCTCTAAGTGAGTGTTGAATGGGCCAACTAAATTTGATAAGCCAAAAATTCACATTTGGGTGCTTAAATCACATTTATTACTGTTTTAAAAAAATGAAGACAGCAAAAAAGTACGACTGCATCATAAATTAAATTATTAACAATATTGCAAAAAATGTGTATGTCTTTCTACCTTCACATCAGTGCTGACTGCCAGGACAATGCCTTGCATTTTTTTCTGGTGCCTTAATCATTACACTTACAAATGTTTTATTTCTTGTAAGTCCCTAAACTTTGATGGTGATATCATCTTGCTCTCCTTGGCTGATTTTTAATTGTGTGGTGTGTTTTTTTCTATTTTGTGTGATGGGTATAGAGGTGTGAACTAGAAGTGTGGTTTCAATGTGGAATCAGGGTTCTTTTATCTTAGATGTTTTAATTTTGAGAAGTTAATGTTGCTTGGATTTATGATGCTTTATTTATTTTTTACCTTTTATATACAGGACCAACTTGATAAACTCGATTCCAAAGAGAATGACTCACTGCGTCATTCATATTTGAAAGACTCAAATATACAGAAATATTTCTGAAATGTATAATGTCTGAAATAGTATAGGGTTTCCTGCTTGAGCAAGGAGTTGTATTAGACGACCTCCAAGGTCACTTCCAACTCTGTTATTCTGTTACTATAACCCTGTGTAAGAAAGGTTCAGAAATAAGATCGAGTAATAAAGGTCAAAGCAAGTAAGCTAATAAATGACACCTGGTCTGATTTTGAGGCAACTTTTTATTTCATCAAGGAGAGATAAATGGAATTAAATGAGTATAAAGCTCTATTTACTTGGCAAAAGGACCAAAGGTCACATTACCTGGGAGACTGGAAGACTGTATGCTGCAGGATTATGTTGGGCAGTAGGCAAGAGAGGTGCTCAGTATAACAATTAAAATAGCCTTCTTTCTTTCAAATCTGGAATCAGGACTGCTGTCAAAAAAGCACTCAGCCAATAAGTGTAGAGAGAAAAGAAAGAAAAACAGAGAAACTACAGGAGTTGGTATACAATGACATTTATGGGCCCATGAATGTCAAAACCTCAGGTAGAAACAAATCTATCCTCACATTATAGGTTAGATTACAAGACTTACATTTCATTACTGACCCAGAAGAGTCAAGTTCTGAAGCAATTTAAAAAATATTTGTCTTTGGAAAAGAACATTTTTGGGAGAAAACCTCAAGTACTACATGTGCAATGGGCATCAATATACACCAGGCAACATGAAAAGAAAGAGCAAAGGATAGTATATGATATTATAGTGGCCTATTTACAAGAGCAGAGAGATGTTGTAGAGAGTAAAATCATGACATGATAAGGTGTATGCTGCAAGATGAAGGTCTGGTAGATAAATACTATTACCTAAGATTTATCATTTCCAGAACAGACTCCTAATGAAAGACACAGGGGTAGCACTGCAACTTTGACATAGATAGAATCCCATTCCAGGGCACTGGTTTTTAATAACAGTAGCAATAGCACTTGGACTTATATACTACTCCACAGTCCCCAACTCCTAGTATGTGGCCTGGTAATGGGCCATGACCTGTTGGAAACCAGGTGATGCAAATGGTGAGTGCACCTGTGAAACCACCCTGTCTCCCACCCCCTTTGCCATCACCGCTACCGGTCTGCAGAGGTTGTGGACTGCTGCTTTACAGCACTCTCTGAGAGATTTATAAACATCAACATATTGCCCCAAGAAACTGGGTCCTCATTTTAATAACCTCAGAAGGATGGAAGGGTGAGTCAACCTTGAACTGGTCAGGATTGAACTCAGGTCTATAGGCAGAGTTTGCCTGCAATACTGCATTCTAACCACTGCACCATCAAACTCCTTTTAAAGTGTATGCATACATGGCAAAAAAAGAAAAAGGAAAGATCCCAGTTGAACTGTAAGAAGGAATGGTGACTGCACATTCACAACACTAGAAAGGTTGCAGGATTCTAGGTATCCAACTTATCATGTCCTGTCTGTCAAACAGTGAGCCAACAGCTCAACCTTGACTGAATGGCAGTCCAAAAGGTAAGTGAACACTGTAGCACGGGTATACCAGGAACTCCAACAAAGGTTGTCCTACATTATCAGGAAGTGAAAAACTCAACACAAAGAAGGACAGCAAAGGAATGTAAGCCAGTGAAGGATGCAAATGGAGAAATGCAGCCCAAGAGGACTCTGAAGTGCATATATGCAAGATATTCAAAGGGAGGACTCAATGAAATGAAAGTTGTCCATCAGAAGAGATGAAGACAGGTGCACCACCTAAGCCTTTGCCCATAAACCTTTGAGATATTATGGAAGCTATGGAGCAATATACAATCCAAATCCAATAGCACTAACTCTTTACACCTCATCACCTGCTGACCTCAATTGAGAGTTAAGGATTATTATTTATCCTTTCTCTGTCTAACATGCTACCAGCTCTTTGTCTTTGAAGTTGTTAATCTGAGGTCTTGGCTTCTCACATTCTCCCCAGTATACATGCTCTTTTACCCTTTTGCTACTTTAGGATATAGTTAGTCAGTTGCTAATGGTTTGGCTGTCCTTATAATGCATTTCCTATAAATACCCATTTTTTCTGTTATAGGCATGACATCTGGTTAACTAAACATTGCTCAGATCATGTTCCTGTTGTCAGGACTGTTTACACCAGTCCCTCCTGGACTGCTTCTACCTCCAACAAGAGGAATGGCCTTCTTTGAATTAATAATGGGAGTTTATAGAAAGCAGAGTAAGTGAAGAGAATATGCCTCAATCCCCTAAGGTGCTGTCATTCAACTTGCTCTATTGCACACCTCTCCTCTGCCTTCTCTGAAGCTTGTAATAGCTTCTGGCTGCACTTCCAGGTGTTGTACAACTTTTACAAGTGATGGAAAAGAAGTCTGTAAGGGGCTAAAGAAAGCTGTGGGATATTCTTCGAGGAAGGGGTGGACAACTATGACCCTTGTATGACCTGTGGACTTCAACTTCCAGAAGTTCCTGCTGATTTAGGAATTCTGGGAGTTGAAGTCCACAAAATGTAAAGGGTCATATTTGCCCACCCCTGTTCAAGAAAAATCATGAATTAGAATTAGAATTAGAATCTATTAGCCAAGTGTGTCTGGATACACAAGGAATTTGTCTTCAGTGTACATGCTCTATACTTACATACAGGCTATAATTGACAAACTGTGATTATAATATTAAGACACATTCATAATCATTGTAGTTACATAATTATTGTAGTGATGAAAACAATTTCATTTTTTTCTGCATGAATTCTTCCTTAAGGCAAAATAAATAAAATAGATAAATATAGACTGCTTTTCTAGGTCCGGATTCTAGCATATTTATTTTTGTTCTTTGTCTTCGAGGGACTAAGAAGTTACAAATATTGTGAAACAATTTAAAAAGCTGCTAACTTGGTACCTTTCCAAAAGAAACATAAATATTTGCAAAAAGTATTTCATTTTGTAAACACTTGTAATAAAACATGATACATTTAATACTCATGAAATGATAGGTAAATATTTATTTACATGAAAGTTTATCTTTATTTTTATGAGCATTTCCTCCCAAGAGAAGCCTCTGAGAAATTATAGCAAAGAGAGGTTTGCTATTATAATTATTACCTAAGATTGATAGTGAAGTATGATCCTAAGTATGAAGTATGATAGTGAAGTATGATCTTATTTTCTAAGTATGATAGTGAAGAAAGGAGAGTGCGTGTAATTCAGTGTTTCTGAATTACACTGAATTACATGCTTTATTTCAGAAGCATATGGATTACCATCTATGGAATCTCCTCTAACATTCGTCCCATAGTTAGTATACAATATTAATGAAATCTCAGAAGATTATTAGGAATAATTGAATGGTCATTTCCCTCAGTCTTTTGTCAAGGGGAAAGGAACTGAATTGCATAATTAAATTACAGTAGCTGTTGATGCAGGTTTTCCTGTTTCTTCCAGAGACAGCAATTAACTGAGTCTTTGATTAACAGGCATAAAATGAGTGGGAAGAGTCAAACCAAGGATTTTTTTTTTATGCATGGCATCCTTTCTTCTTCCTGTTCATTTTCCCTGAGGCAGGAGATTCTATTATAGCACAGAATCAAGTTCCACTGCAGATGTCTTGCAGTGGCACTTAAGTGACACCTTCAGCTTCATTTTTCAGACAGCCACTTGACCAAAGTACAGAATATGGCTGTCTAAAGCACATTCCAAATGGTGATTTTGAAGACCAATGCTTGAGGGAGAGGTCTTGTAACCTTGCTCATATGCTACATGGCTTCATCATTTCTTCTCTTCCAACCTATGGTACTTTTAAAAGAGCTGCTGCAATCTAACTAAATTAATTTGCTTGCTTGCAAATGACTCTTTGAAATTAAAGAAGATTGCACTATGCCTCTTTGTTTCCTTGTTTCTATTTTTTTCTTTCATTTGAGGCTAAGCAATACGCTTCTGACATTACATAAAGCTAGGCCACAGTTTATACAGCTTTTAGTTAATCCCAGTAAGGATATTACTATGGATCAGCAGAATGGCCTACAAATTCACTACGGCATACATAATGTTAGATTATTTTTTTAAAAAAAATAAAAATAGAGGATATCAATAATCTTCTAGGTCAAGGTCATATTCAAGTGTCTACCAGCTCTTGTCTTGAATATTGCCATGCCTTTTAATCTGATCAGAATATGGAACCTCACCATACAGTCAGAAACTGTAAAAGGTACAAGTTCCTTGGTGCATTTTGGTAAAACACAGAAAAAGCTTTAAAGGTGGGTTTTTTTTTGTTAAACCACATTCCAAGTTTATAAATAATTGGCTGCATGTATACAGTGCAAATTAAAAACTGCCTGGGAGGTTTATATATCCAGTAGCTGGAATTTCACAATGTCCCATAAACCTTTATATTTATGTCCAAACAAAATGTTCTAAAATAAAGGTTCGCTCAAAATATCACTCCTAATAAAAACATAAGTTTGTTCCTTATATTTTAAAGGTGATCTAAATGGAATGGGAAAGTTTACAGTTCCCAAAACAAAATAACACCTTTCCAAGGCAAGATTAAAAATCTGCACCAAAAATATGTTTGCTTGGTACAATCATCACCTGAAATGACCCTAAATTTAAAATGCTCCCCAAAGAACTCAGGGAGAAGGGCGGTATAGAAATATAAATAAATGTTTAAAAAAAAGTATCTACATTTCCAGGTTTCTTAACATTGTCAACTACAATTTACTACAGTGTATGCCCTATTGTGTCATGGAAAACAGTCACCCCACTTTGGCTTTCTACTTCTTTAGCTAACTACAGTGAACTTGCCTGGTGATTTTCTTCAAACCTTCTCATCAGAAGATGCTTCTGTCGTGGTGTTAACTTCAATGGGTGGCTTGGACGTCTCTGTGATATGGTTGCAGTTCCATCTTTGTTAAATTTTTGTATCACTTTTCTATAATATTCTGAATGATAACTAAAGTTTTGTTGATCTTTTCGTCATCTTCACCTTTCTTGTGTAAATAAATTATTTTGTTTCTTTTTTGTGCAATTTATCTTCCTTGTGGTGCTATTGCTGACAGCATGAAATGGGAAGGGATTTTCTTTCTTAAGCAATGTCCTTTTTTAATCAACTATCTTTTGGACACCTGTCTAATGAATCATTAGATTCACTTGTAGTTGAATTCTTGTTAATTAGGATTTTGTTGTCTACAATGTAGCTTTGCTCCTAAGACTTCTGTTGGGGTGTATTAATTTTGGCAACATGGTCTTGAATGAATTTGTTAGGAAAAATGCTTTTTTGTGTATGCAAATTACCAAATCTTGCTTGCAATCACTGGACCACGTTTGTGGGATTATTTTGTAGTATAGTGTCTCATAGGAAATGTTGATTCTGAAAGGAAAGGAAAGGAAAGGAAAGGTTTTCTGACAAATCTGTTGAGGTATACTCAATTATGCTGAGTACTGTTTATTATTAAAACACAGTAAAATATAAATGTTAAAAAAATCCATGTTCAAATACTTCAGTGTCTAGGCCATCTAACCATTGAAGTGCAGCATCATTGTATTTTAAAAAAGTCAGATACTGGTCCAGTATATACCTCAGTTAATAGCCGGTCACAATCTACAGTTTGTGGGGTCCCACATCTACAGTTTGATATGGGACCCCACAGTTACACTGAGGGGAAGATACTATGCCCCATTTATACAGGGAGCCGTGGCAGACACCGTGTGAGGTGCAAATCCTATTCAGGATTGTCCATTGCTGATGTAACAGTTCAAAGCCAGGCACATTTTTGTGGAGTTATTTTCAGTATATGTCTTCCT